>JAJTUV010004395.1:0-35861 GCA_021653895.1 Mastomys natalensis
ATACTTTAAAGGGGATGTAGAGAAGGAGAAAACATTCATGAAGATAAGTAACAGTTATTTGGACATTCCCACTGTTTCCCTCCTCCCTATTAGATTTCAGTAAGTTATTAACTATTAAGGAAAAATATAAAGCCAGGCAGTTTGGGCACATACCTTTAATCCCAGCTGGGAGGCAGAGTCAGGCAGATTTTTGAGTTCAATGCACTTGGTCTACAGAGTGAGTTCAGGACAGCCCGGGCTACACAGAGAAACCCTGTCTCGAAAAAAACAAACACAAACAAACAAACAAAAAAAAGCAAAAAACAAAACAAAAAAAACCCCAAATCTATAAAAACTTTTATATATTTTATTTTAAAACTAACAAGGCTCCCTTTAAAGTACAAACATTACTTTTTAAAATTTTGCAACTTTATATTTTGTTTGTTTACAAAGAGGATCAACTTAATATTTGTTTATATCAGACTCCTTTGTTTGGCCTAAGTTGATTTTTCTTGGTATATACTTCTGTATGTTGTATATTAAATATGCATGTGCATATGTATATATAAAATTTGACTGTGAGTTTAATATTTCTATATATGTTATTGTGTACATGGAGCAAACAATAGATTCACACTTACATATATGTTAATAAAGACTATATTTATAATTACAATATTGGATAATTTTAAACTCACTTCTATTGTAATTTTCCCATGATTTTAATTACTCTCAAAATATTTGCACAGATGAGTTAAGAGGCAAATGCATCATCAAATAATTTGTCCACAGAGATGTGGAATCATGTGAGCCCTGGAGTCTGAGACAAACCTGGGCCACACAGAAAAGCTATTCTGAAAATACTTTTCTTACTGCTTAGAGTAATTTACTTTTTTAAAATTTACAATAATAAAAACCTACTCCCTTGTTTCACCACCCTGAGATTTAAAACTATATTCTCAATGAAAATTGCTACATCCTTTAATCCTCCACTTCCTGATTCTGTTTCTCCTATAAATTTCATGCCCTCCCTCTACCCCTCAGCACCACATCCCTGGCATGTTGACAGAATTGCACATACTGACATGTGCTAGGTTAGTGCCTTGAAAGGGCAGCAAAAGACGGTGGCTAGAGAACAGTGCTCTTCTCCACATATTGTTAGCAGGAGAAATGAATTAACTTGTGTAGTGACAGAAATTGTGCTTTGATATCTATGGTAAAATGACTCCTGTGATAGGATGTTCAGTGCTTCAGAACAGGCCTCCTCCACAACAAGCAACTTTTTTCTTTCTTTCTTTCATTTCATTTCTTTCCTTTCTCTTCTTTCTTTCTCTCTTCCTTTCATCTTTCCTTCCTTCCTTCCTTCCTTCCTCCCTCCCTCCTCCCTCCCTCCCTCCCTTCCTTCCTTTCTTCTTTTCTTCCTTCTCTCCTTTTAATCTCTTCTTTCATTTTTTACTCTTTCTTCTTAACATTCATATTTTATTTTATGAATAATAGTAGCTGTAATCAGGCACACAAGTGACACCATGTGCTTGCTAGAAATTAAACTCAGACTCCTGAAGAGCAATCAGTGCCCTTAACCACTGAGTCATCTCTTTAGCTCCTCCCATATTTTTTTAATTTGGGATATTGGAATGAAAGGCAGTTTCTTCTTGCAATGATCTGTCTTCCACAGTATTTTTGATGATGATCATTTAGTGATGGCCAGTAGTAGTATGCTTTTTATTCTCTAATTTTTATCAAGTCCTCTATAATTCAGTTCCAGAGGCAGGATTCACACTCATTCTTTGACGTGAATTATTTGTTGTTGTAATTGATTCTGATAGTAAGTCAGTTTTTGATTTTTTGTGTGTTTCTTTGATTTATAGTCCTGATCTTTTGTTCTTGTTCCAGTTTGTTTTCACTGATATTTAGGGATGTTTTTACAATCTAGATTTCTAGGTTTTGGGCTCTTGTCAGTTTGGCTTATTTAATACAAGATTGATGTCACTGGCAATTGATGCCTGCAACTGTTCTTGTAAAGAACAGACCCCTGTGAGTTCTGTATCTGAAAGTGCTCAATCCAAGAAAGTATGTTGGAGTTAAGGCTGGGGGGTGAATCTTTGGATAAATACTTGCTTTCAAGCCCTTGCATTTGAGCAGCAGAAACCACAAGAAAAAGCCAGTCATTCTGAAATGCACTTGAATCCCAACACTGGTGAAACAGCCAGGATGAACCCAGGGTCTCTCTAGCTATGCTCTTCCCAGGCTTTATGGTGAGTTACAAGCTTGATAGACTTTCTCTCAAATAAGGAGTGGGCTTAGATGATGACTCACTGGAGGATAACATTTACTCCCTGACATCACTAACAGGAGTTGATTACAAGGAACTCACATAAAGATAGAAGAGGAGAACCAATTCCACAATGTTATCTTATCTCTACACTCTTAATGTGCACCATGGCACACAGGCTGACTCCCCCTACCCTCTACATGTACAACACACACACACACACACACACACAACACAAACCAAAACACAAACAACGAGAGAAGGAGAGAGAAGAGAGATGAGAGAGAGAGAGAGAGACTGAACCTTAAACATATTTGGAGCTCACACATTATTGTTGAATTCCACAGGCTAAAAGAAATTGTCCTTGAGTTGAAATTTTTCCTTGAAGTTGTTTCCTTTAATTTCTTGAAATGCAGTTCTGAAAGATGACAGAGTAGAAGCAACAATTCCACTTCAAACAAAGACAAATGCACTTCCTATTTCCAACTATTAAAATCCATTGCTATGGCTTTCCAAGATTAATAGGATTTTGATTTGTTTTTTTATAAGGCTTGACTTTAGATTCCCAAAGCTAGCCCCATTTCCTTTGTGTGGCCATTCATCTGCTTATTTCTGCTCCATGAGGACGAACAATTTCAGAATATGCATTCTCTTTTCTGGAAAAATGCTACTAAGGACTATTTAAAAAATAGCCACATGTGACTATAACTTCCTTTACAGCATGCCTTGGGTGGTTCTAATGTTAATGAATCTGAATAATAAAGCAATGGCTTCTGGCCTCCTGCTACAACAAGTAAGTTCATGAAAGAATATTTTGGAAGCTTACAAACAATGCATAAAAATTTGTGATTGTTCTGGACAGACTTCGAAATACCTGTGGGGATGAGATGATCCAAGCACAGAAAACTAATTTTCCTGTAAATAGTAAGAGGCAAAGATTTGAGGTAAACATCAGTTAAAATTCTCGAGAATCTATTTCTGCTTGTTTTGTGACTGTACTGGCTAAAAATTTGAAATTGATACTTTCATTAGAACTTAATTCATTTTAATTTTGCCATTTTTTGTTGTAGATATCATAGATACATTTTATGAATGTTTCAGACCTGCATCTTTTCCAAAATTTAAGTAGGAATGGAAACAAAATGTACATATACATACATTGGATATAAAATGAGAAATTTCTAGCATGTAGATAATTTGTGCTCCTTTTCTATTTTGTCATAAGAGTGCTATTTATCAAACTGAATGTCTTTGTGACATTCTCAAATGAAGAAGAAAGTGTGTGTGTGTGTTGTGTGTGTCTGTGTGTGTGTGTGAGTGTGTTTGTGACAGTAGGGTCAACTTGGATCCTTTGCCTCAGATATTACCGTCTCTGGTTTTGTTGTTGGTTTAGAGACAGGCTCTCTGTTTGCAGAGCACTTGCCCAGCAGGTGGATAGGGACCAGCACGTCCCAGCTGTCTATTTCTCTCCAATTTCAAATGCTGGGATTTTAATTGCACAGCCTCATGTATTGATGCTTTTCCATAGATTTTGGCGCATTATACTCAGGGTTTTACTGCTTGCAAGGCAAGCAATTTCCTGAACTGAAATTATCTCCTCAGCCCTGCACACTTTCTTTAGTCTATATGAATATACCTTCACTTCCCCCATCAACTCTTCTTTGAATCAGAAAGGCAAATTCTTCCAGTTTTTTCCATCCCAGCCAATTTATTCTACTTGACATTCACAAATCTTTCATTTTTAACATTTTACTTTCTTTAAATTTCTACATATAACATTTGTTCCCCAATAGAAAAGAGTAAGAACTATGTCTACATTTTTCCTTGTTCCTTTCTGTACTTTGTACCACCGCTTCATTATTTGAAGAAACACATTAATCCTGTCTGCATGGACATTGGATGACAAATACTTACTTATTCTCTCTGGCTGGCAATTCCTATCCCTACCTCAATTATTGGCACAGAGCAAATATTCACTAAAAAAGAGACTGTAACTGGGTACAAGGCTGATAAAAATGACAGTGAGAGATCATTTATAGAGCAAACATCTATAGCAACCTCCTCCTCTAAGGCTCAGAGATTGATTATACCGAATTTCAAAATGAATCTAAAATCAGAGGTTGGAGAGGAATGGCATGAAATACTGCCCTTTAGACATGACATGATTGTGGCTCACATAAACTCTCAGTGGCTTTAACACTTTCACAACATAAAGGAAATTATAATCCCAGCATACAGTGGGAAGAAACTACAGAGGACTTCCACCTAGCACTTAGGAAGATATGATAATTGATAGCTGCTTGGTGAGGAGAATCACTTTTCTTTAGAGTAGTGATACCTGTAAAGTCCCCTGTGTTGAACTGGGTAATCTGACATCCATGTGTAGCAGATGGGCAGCACTAATTGTATACAGTGTTAAACACATATTTAAGAAGGGCATGAAGTTGGGATGAAAATATTTTTGGTGTACTAGAGGAGATTTCTACATGGGTTGAAGGGTAGACATGATCAAGACATATACAGATATTACCTTTCATGTAATAAATATGAATTATTATTGGGAAAGGATACATGGATGGATGAATAAAAATACGCATCTGAAAGTGAGGAGTAACTTAAAAATTCTGGTGTTATTTTGTCAACTCCACAGAGATACATTCTCTGCGAATTATTTTAGGAGACCATCAAAGTTAACATAATATTTTCCTTTTTAATTATATAAAATACAGTAAAAATACCTGTTTTGCTTTAAAATAGACTACATTCTAAGAAATGCAAAAGAAAGATAATGAAATTATACCCAATGTGTCATAATCTAACGGAAATGACTGATATTAAATTTGTGTTTCTGTGCTTGTGCTGGGCTCGACAGCTGCCTCACATATACCAACACCCATAATCTGTCCATTCGAAGAGTCTTAATGCACTTGATTCTTTCTCTTCTGAAAGATTAGAGTAAAACACAAACTATGCATTGTCTTGTGATCACCATGACCCCTTCTAATGTTTCTTTATAAATCACTATCATGAGATTTAATGTTTGTACATTAATCCTAAGTCACCACCTGCTCTCTCTTCTCTCTCTCTCCTCTCTCTCTCTCTCTCAGCACACTGCTAAAATAAGTTGAAAATTTGAGAATTCAGGGAATGAAATTCCCCTTTGATAAGGTGTTCAAGATCAAGGTAGGGACCCAGATTAGTGGGTGAAAATAACATATGATATGGTTACATCTCAAGCAGAGAGAAGCACAGGTTTTTATAATACAGGACAGAAAGAAAATTTCCTCAGACCAGGACACAGGGAAGATTTTAGTAGATGTCACACTGGATGAGACTAGAAGTGTTGAGAAGGTGACAAAGAAAGATTTAGTGAACAGACATCAATGTGGATCAAAACTTATTCACAGGACTGACATATATGTTCAGGGGCCTAAAAAAAACACCAGCAGCCAGATTATACACAAACTAAATATTCATATCTGAGAAGTAAAACCTGGGAACAAAAGCAGGACCCTTCCCACAATGGACTATACATGTCCTTGATAGGTCTGAGAAGTTTGGGTCTTTAAACAGTTGAGAGTGGGGCTGAAGAGATACTACACTTGCAAAGGAACAGGGTTTGGTGGCTCCTATAACCTATGTCAGGCTACTCACAATTACCTATAATTCTATCTTCATGGGATCCAATCCTCTCTTGTGACCTCCAAGGGAGGTGCATTCATGTTCAGAAACCCATGTCCAGGAACCTACATATAATATAATTTAAAAATCAAAATACCCAGACATTTAATATGAATACTCAGGAATCAGAGGCAGGAGAACTCCTGTAAGTTTAACATTACCCTGATCTACAAAAGGAGTTCCCAGACAATAAGGAGAAGATAGGGAGTGGGGAAGGGGAATAGGGAAGAAGAGGGGGATGGAGAGGGAAAGAAAAGAAAAGAGAAAGAGGAAGAGGAAGAGGAAAAAGAGGATGAAGAAGAAAGAAGAAGAAGAAGAAGAAGAAGAAGAAGAAGAAGAAGAGAAAGAGAAACTAAAGGCTCTGAATGAACTTTTGAATGAAATCAGAGGAATGATAAAATTAGCAGCCTAGCCACATTGAATAGTATGGTCATATAAAATATGGTTAAATTTTAGATAAATAAATGATGCTATTTTAAGAATAGCTCTTTCTAAATCGTGTGTGATATATATAATCATATATATATATACTATATATATATATACACCATACATATACATCATATATATGTAATACATATATATACTCAATCAAAGAGAAATAGTTATTGCTATTCTGAAATCAGGTTTTAATTGGGATCATTCTAGTGGCAGTGTAGAAGATGAATTGGGGAAGAAATACCAATTTGGGGATTAGTTGTTAAAATCCAGTTTGTTAAAATCTTGAACACAAGAGGCTTGTGTCAAGTCATGTGATTGAGATATCTAGTCCTCTGATTAGTAGATGCATATGTGCCTATCTTCTCTACAGACTGTGGTGTAAACAATGTTGTTAGATCTCCTAGGATACCAGGGTTCAGTGGTTCTCTTTGTTCTCAGGCCTAAGGTCTCAAACATCTTTGTTATGATTTGAATATTTCAGGGTCTTCATACAAACATTAATTCAATGTCTTTTTTATCCAAGGAAACTAATGTTTAAGTTAAGGGACAGAGCAGGAAATCATACAATGAAATGTCTGATTTCTTTCCCCTGATAATGTGTTCTTTGTTATTCCAATGTAATAAAAAACTATGCTTTTCCTAGCAGAAGTTGCACTGTCCACATGTGACTCCTCATCCACTCACAGTGTCAGCATAAGTCAGTCTGTTGCATGGCTTATCTCTTAGAGCATAGCTTGGCTTATCTTTTGTATTCATATTAAATTCAAAGTTACCAGATCAGGAAGATAAATCTCTGTCTTGTTGTAAGATTCCTCTAGAAAATATTACTGGGCATCCAGCATTGGAAGACCTAATAGTATTTGCTTAATAGAATAGCTTTGTCAGCAGGAATGACACAAGAGTCTAGGGTCATATGGCACTTTACACACTTTGGGTTCCCGCTAAGATTCTTTTTGTTTAAACCATGAGGAACTACATGAAGTATACTTAAGTAAGCAAAGAAAAATAAAATTCTAGTCACATGACTGCTTAGAGGGTGTTCTGTCCATCCTATAGAAATAGGAGAATGAAACATAAACCACATTAAAAGACAGAATCTTAACATTGATTGATCAAAGCTAACAATAAACCAGATACTGTTATAAGAACACCTCAGACACAAAGTCTCAGTGAATTCTCTTGAGTCTCAGATCCATGTTTTCAAACATGGTCCATCTCAGCAAGATATCTTTATAAATACATTTTTCTTTTTATTTATTGTTCTTTCATACAGTACATCCCAACAGCTGTTTCTTCTTCCTTCACTCTTCCCAGTTCCTTCCCCACATTCTCTCTCTCTCTCTCTATCTCTCTCTCTCTCTCTCTCTCTCTCTCTCTCTCTCTTCTCTCTTAAATCACCTTCAGAAATGAGCAAGCTTCCCAGGAATATCAACAAAATAATTATGACAAGATGCAGTAAGAGTGGGCACAGAACTTCATATCAAGGTTGACCGAGGCAACCAATTAAGAGGAAAGGGGTCACAAGAATAGGTAAATGAGTTAGTGACACCACTACTCCACTGCTAAGAGTCTTAGAATATCTCAAACCTAAACAATATAAGATATATGCACAGGACCTAACAGAGGCCAATGCATTCTCCATTATTGCCACTTTAGTCTCTGTGAGCACCTATGAGCCCTGCTTAGTTAATTTGTGGCCTGTGTCCCTCTTGTGTCCTAGACTCCTCTGGCTCCTCCTCCTCCTCTTCCGTGGAGTTTCCAAGATTGCTGGATAATGATCCACTCATCACAACTGGGCTGGACACTAATCTGAGTAGAGCAGAATATCAGAATATAATTAGGAATCATTTCAATTCCTATTTTAAAATTTTTTGTTCTATGTCTCTGGGCTGTCCAGGTTCCAGTTTCTGGCAATCCAAGTAGTGTGGAGCATGGGCTTCAAGTTAAACCAGTAATTGCTTAGCCATTCCCACAAATTTTGAGTCACTCTTGCTCTAATATATCTTTCAGGTTATTGGTTAAAATTTTGTGTCTGGATCGGTGTCAATACATTAAAAAATAAAAATAGAAGGAGTGCTTAAATCCAATTCCTACTTACCTTCCCAGGATACCCTGCTCAATATGTGGCTCCGTTTTGGATCTTTTGAATTCAGTGTTCCTTAACATTGTCTAGTTTCTGTACTCTGCTGGGTACTGGTACATGAATGCAGCCTTTCAATTTAGCAAGGAATTAATCCTTATGTTACTTAACCTACTGAACATTAATGAGTAGTGCATTATATTAATGAATTCTTTCCACATGATTCCCATATGGTAGTATTAGGCATGTATGTATATTTCTCTAAATAAAATGTGTATAAAGTCTGCTTCCTATATGTTGACTCTAAGATATTTATGATTATGTGTAAATCAGAATCACCCACCATTTTTCTTAGTGCAGAGCTTTCTGAGTCTCCCCAATTAAAATCTAGTTGGTTCTATTGGGTCTGATATCTGTCAGGTTCAAGTTCCCAAGTTGTTAACTGTGCTTAATCAGAACCAAGCATTCAAACTAATTGTTACAAGAAACACATTCTGGTATATTTATGTATGTGTTTACATGCATATAGATATATTCTATAGTTCAGTGTTGTGTTTAGAAGCAGATAGTTTGCCAACTTTATCTGCATTTCTATACTTACATCTATAAAATATAAACAGATATACATTCATGTATAAATATATCAAAAACAACTCTTTGTGAAAAGTGATAAGCCTAAATATAAATTTTCTACATCTGCACATGCATAGATGTATATTTTGTATGCATGTCTATTTATATGAGTGTCCATATGTATGGTTACAGGCACATGTGTGTATTCATAGAGTTAAAAGAGGACCATCTTGAGTGTTTGTTATTTCTCAGCTTCTTTTTGTCTTGTTTTTGGAGACAGGTTTTTTGGGTTTTTTTTTTTTTGTTTGTTTGTTTGTTTGGATTTTTTTGGGGGGTGGGGACTGGCCTCAAACTAGTAGACTACTCTGTCTGGTTGTCTGGATAGCATGTCCCAGGGAACTGCCTGTCCGTGTATCCCCTGAAGTGAGATTACAAGTATCTACTACCATGCCAAGATATGCTTATGCAGATTTTCAGAACTAAATTCTGGTTAAGGTGCTTTCAAAGTACACACTTTTCCAAGTGAGTCATCTTCCCAGCCATTGAGGCACAATTAACTTGAAGATATAGTTATAAGTACATTTCTTAGTGACATTAGGCTGAGTGTATATAAATGCACATCACTACTCTTTTTTCCTCCTTTAGTAATAATAAAGTACATGACCACATTCCCTATTTTATGATAAATTTATTACCAAGAATGTTCCTACAGACTTATCTACCTACTAGCTGTGTTAAACTATGTTAGGATGATGATGTTTTCAATTTTCCTGAAGTACCTTCTACATTGCCATATGTCAGAGGTAAATCTGCCAAGTCAAATAAGGTTATAAACTTGTGGGACCACCTGGGTCCTCCTATAAAGTCAAATTTCATCCATTTTCATCTTTTTCTCCTTCACTCAGCTGTACAAAATTGGTCAGTTAATTAATAAGAACACAGCACAAACTTAATGGGTCCTGCACTCCTGGGTCTTTTCTCCTCCCTCCACTGGAAGTTTCCATTCTCTTCAGAGGCAAATGTTGTCTTTGGAGGAAGAGAAGAAAGCAGCATCTGAGATGAGTTTGGGGCCATACAGTTAGGAAGCAAAAAGTAGATAAACATATAAAAGCATAAGATGAACTATAAAGGAATGTTTCAGTGGGAACCATGCTGGCTGTATAAGCCTCTGTTATCCTAACACTTTTACAGCAAGACGGAAAAAAGGTGCAGCAGGTTTCTTAGAAGCTCCAGGCCCAGCTATCCTGGACTGAAATGAAATCCCTTTTCAAATAAAAGGGAAGGTAGACACTTGAGGCAGGCCTGTTACCTTCACACACATCATGACATTAAGTACATACCCTCTCATACACACACATACATAATTGCACATGTGCATCATCCACTTAAGTTGTTCAGATCTCAGCAGGATGCTCACTGCTCCTTCACACCTGCTTTCCTTTACTCAGTTAATCAGAATCCATAAGAAAAAGGGGCAGAGCCTAGAAAAAAGAGAGAGCCTTGAGAAAAGTGGTTCCTATATGTTGTTACTGCTGGCTTCACAGCACAAATTGTATCTTTATGCTACTCTTTTTAGTCAAGGATATCCTTAAAGTATGTCCATACTGGAGAACAAACAGCATCTCTTAGTGAGATGCTTAGGAGTTCTTGTCTGAAAGCAGAGAACCCTAGATTTCAGTGAGAATTCTTTCTGACCTCAAAACTTAGATCCAGGACATTGGATTAGCACTTCCATTTTAGGAAACACAGGATGAGAAAAAGACAGTTATTTCAACAGAAGCTGGCAAGGTAGACTACAACAGTAATTCAAAATCCCTGAGAACTTACTAGAACCCATGTGTCACAATCAAAAAGAACTGAACAGCTGGAGGCAGCCTGCTAAGCACCAGTAAGATGAACTTGGTGTGTGAACGATTATAGGAAGCCACCTACATGAGTGTGTCTCAAACATAGACTAGAGAACACCTCTCACAGTAACTTTGACAAGCATCTAAGGTTCTTACACATTTATTCATGTCCATAGCTTTTATCAAGTTTTCTGACCTATAGTAAGTTAACAGCTGACCCTCTGCGAATTAAATGTTCATAGTTTATTCCGTGTGCTGGCTAGTTTATGTCATCTTGAAAGAAGCTAAGAACATAAGGAGAGGAGGGAACTCTAGTTGAGAAAACGTCTTCATAACATTTTAGTGTAGACCAACCTGTAGAACATTTTCTTAATTAGTGATTGATAGTAGGAGGCCCCATCCTATTCTGGATGGGTCAAGCCTTAACTGGTAGTCTTGTGTTCTTTACTAAAACAGGTTTCACAAGCCACGAGGAACAAGCCAGTAAGCATCACTTCTCTAGGGCTCCTGCCTCCAATTTCCTGTCTTGTGTAAGTTCATGTCCTGATATCTTTCAATGATGAACAGTGATGTGTAAGCATAATCCAAATAAATTCCTTTCTTACCAAATTGCTTTAGTCATGGTGTCTCATCACTGCACTAGTAACCCTGAATTATTTGAAAAAAAAAAAAAAAAGGATCTTATTTTTATTCACAATGTGAGATAAGGTTAAATGCAAATAGTGCAGGAAGCCAAGAACATGGCCTCAGCAGCTGGAAGAGTATATAATGAATGGAAGACTATCCTCATTGGTGATGACAATTAGAGAATAGAGAATGTCACTGAGATGCAATCAGTGGGTGTGGATGAGCATAGAGATGAGAATCAGGTAGAGACAAATACAAGGAACTGGCCACACCATTCTCTGCAATTGAGGCAACTGTAAAGAGAGGGAGGATGAGTGGGGCTTTTGGAAATGGTAAAAAGCACAGAAACATTTCTGACAATTATTCTGTCTGTCTGTCTGTCTATCTACCTATCTATGAATATATCTATAAATCTATCAGTGTAGTAGTCCGTATCAGAGCTTCATATATGTTAGGCAAATACTCTGCTAAAGCACCATATCATCAGAACAAAATATTCATGTGTGTGGGGGGGTGTGGAGTTGTGTGGGTGTCTGGTATACATTCTTCAGTGTATGTGTGCACATGTGGGAAATTATTGGATTATGGACATGTGCATGTAATACTTTACCATTGAGCCATGTTCTTAGAAATTATTAGTCTTACCTTTGATTCTTACTATTCAGGAAACAAATATTTGGCCAGTGTCTGCTACTTTGTCTTGTTAGAGAATATACAGGAAGTAATACAATTGACATTATAGAGTTTATATCACAATGTAAATAGCAGACACACACACACAGACACACACACACATACAATCTACATGTAGGATTCTTTTACTTGAGTTTCTCCAGGGGCCAATGCTGACTCTTCTTGATAAAAATCAATATGTCCTTGAATGATCTACATTCAACTAGTTTGAAGTTTCATTCCCTGACTTCTAGGGAGACATTGATTTGCTGTGGTTCCACCTTTAGCTTTCTGATAATCATGTATAGTTTAAAATTTGTTGAGAATAGGTAATTGTATTTATTTATGTTTGGAGTAGTTTTAGGGAAGCTTTATACTCAAACTACCCAGGCAGCTCTTGAATTTACAATCCCCCAACTTTGGCCTCCCAAGTATCTGATATTATAGGCATGTACTTCCACACCTGTTAAAGATGAGAGTTTTATAGGATGTAATAGAAGTGAGATATTTTGAACATTATATTAAATAATATAATTTTAATAATGCCAAGTAAGTCTATGAATACTCTTCATTACTGTAATTGTATCAGTCCAACTAATACCATGATTAACAAAGGAAATCAATCTTTTTGATTTAGAACTCTTTTGTTTCACAATATTTCTAAAATAGTGCTTTCAGAGGCATACAGTTTAGAATTTGTAAGGTCACTGCTAATGGATTGCTGACAGATTCCAAAGCAATTTGCTGTGTGTTGGGATTGCTGTTCTGAAGGTATAGAATGTAAGATGTACATGTCATTCACATGGGGACACACTGCCAGAAAAGCACACAGGCCTGCGCTTATTACCTGTACCAGAAACAAATGCAGGTGGTGTTTATGAGAGTGGCTTTCATTTCTCTCTCACAAACCCTTCAAATAAAGCTTTCAGCTCCACTAAACTCCACCTCTGGAAAACTGAGGGGGAATCAAAATTTATATGACTAGCTGTAGAAAATGAAATTGAATCTTCTCTCCAGTTAAAAAAGAAGAAACAAAATCTTCATGCCTACAATACAAGTTAAAGAGTATTCATTTGTATTGGCAGACCACTTTCCTTAAGTACTCTTCTGGGTGGGATTTATCTTATTTTGCTTCATAATGCATATGCTATTTAAAGACTTCATTGCAGTGGTGGTCTGAACAGAAATATAACATGAAACATTATTTGCATAACAGGTAAGAATGATGCAAAATTCTAGGATAGTCAGAAAAGAAGTATAGTAGCAATGAACTGTTTCATGAGTCAAATGTAATAAAAGTTCTAGTTTAAGATTCTGTGAGACAGTTATGTGAGAAATGTTTTATTCACTATGTAATTGTCATAGAAGCAAAAGTACCAGAGTTAGATCTCATAACCAAAAAAAATGCAAAATAAATAAAATATAAAAATAAAACTGACATGGCAGTGTGCATATATAACTTCAGTACTGATGATGCAGAGACAAGAGTGTCTCTGGAGCTTGCTGTCTAGGAGCCTAGACAAACTCACAGGCTCATGTTCAATGAAATATTCTGTCTCAATAAAATAAGGTAGAAAAGTATTAAGTAAGACATTTTATGTTGGTCTCTGGCCTCCAAATTTATCCTCACAAGTGTGGATTCACACACATGAACCCAACTTCAAATATATACCACATATACTCACACATACACATATACACACAAGTCTTATAAGAGTTGCAAAAATTAACAATATCTAGTAATGGGTACCATCACAGATAACCTGAGGACTCAGCTAGGAAATTTTACAACATGCCCATTCAGAATACTTACTGCATCATGTGTCCCATTTTAAAATCAAATATCCTACAATAATTCATTCCAAGATTATCTATTAATAAAAACTATTTGGATTGAGAATAAAACAGATCTCTCAACAGAATCAAGATCCTACCAAAAAGGCATTGCTTCTGGTATCCACTTCTCTAAACCTGTCTCAGTTTACAGTTATAATACTGTAAATGCCTGTGTCTTGTAGATATCAGCAGGACCATTTCTAGTGAGTAGTTTTCCACAAACAACAGGAACCATCAGTAGGTTAAATATATACATATATATGTAGGTGTTTTGTATTAAGTATTTTCCCCAATTGCCTTCATTTGTGTAGACTATTGACTGTTTTGTTATACTTTCTGATACCATCTTTTCTACTAAAATATTTTGTGCTTAACTGGGCATGGAGGTACATGCCTTTAATCCTAATGCTCAGTAGGCAGAAGCAGGCAAATCTCGATTAAGGGCCAGCCTGGAGTGAGTTCTAGGATAACAAGATCTAAATGGAGAAAACCAAAATTTAATAATAATAATAATAATAATAATAATAATAAATAATTCAGTGCTTTCCTCATTGCTGTGTGAAAATATCTAACAAAAGCACATGAGGAAGAAGCATTTATTTTGGCTCACAGTTTGAGGGCACTGTCCATCATGACAGCGATGTCATGGCAATAGGAACATGATGCAGCTGCTCAAAAGGTATTCATAGTAAGGAAGCTGAGAGAGATGAATGCTGATGCTCAGCTCAATTTTTTCTTTGTACTCAGTCCAGAACTTCAGTCCCAATGAGATGCTGCCCACATTAATAGTAAGTCTTCCCATCTTAACTAAGCTCATCTATAAACACCCTCAAAGAGGTGTGGAGGGTCTCTTAAATCCTATCAGCATGACAGTATTGGTCATCAAGAGATTACTGTAGTTGTGTTAGCATCCACCCTGAAAATTTAAACTTCTTAATGAACATCATTCTGCTATTCCAACATTCTGTCACAGATTTTATTGGAAATTATGGTAGTTTAATACACATTTGTTATTTTAGTGGCTTGTATCTCAACTTTGCTGGTGCTTTCTAATGTGTATAAAAGCAGGTTCCCAATATGAATCTCTATTTTCTAATTAAACTCTCATAAAAAAATTGAACAATTATAGAAGTCTAGCCTTTTCCATGACCAAGAAGCATGTGCACCTATGTATGCCAGAGGATTACCCAGCTTTCATTCCTTAGGAGCCATCTACTTTGTTTCTTGAGATCAGGCATCTCATTGGCCTGACACTGGCTAAGTAGGATAGAATGATTGGATAAGAACTTGAAACTTTCAAGTCACCATGTTTCTTTAAAATGTTTACTTATTTGCAAAGCAATTTTATTAAATTACTTTAGACCTTGAAAGTTTCAAAAATCCTCAACAATTCACATCAATGACAGAACTGTCATACCAGCCCAGTCAAAACTAAGAAGAGCTGAAATGTTGGTATATTGTGTCATTAATCCCTAGTCAACAACTTATCATTTTCCTTTGTTCACATCACATAACCACAGCCCAAGTTAAAAATTATAAAACCCAAAGATTAACACACTCAACTGTGCTTTACTTTTTTTAAAAATGGCTAGTAAATCAAATTATATGAATATTTTTAAAAATGAGATCATTGATTCAAACTGAATCAATCATTTAAATCAATCTCTTCTCTAATTTAAAACACAAAGATCAAGGATTCAAGGAAAGTATCTTATAGTCATCCACAAAGGGTTCATTTTATATCTAATGAAATACAGAGGAAGGAGGGCAGCTTGACTGATAGTTAAGGCATATGGGCAAGGTGAGGACTCTTCTTCTAGGACTTTCTACCAATATTCAATTCAGATATTTAATTGTTTTCTTAAAAAGGGTACTAATGGTTTATTGTATTTTATTTTATTCTTATTTTGCCTTTAAATGTGGAAAAATCCCTGAGAAAACAGTACCATCATCGTGCATATGGATGATGACTGAAATAGCTATCTTGTGAATTTGTTAATGTGGGTGTGATTTCATTCAACCTGAAAGTCAAGTTGCTTCCTTTTTCTATGTTGCACCTCCGTGGTCTTAGGCTATAGAGGTTAGTTATCAATGAGGAAGCAAACCTTCTTGAGGAATAGTTCAAGATAGTATTATTATTATTTTAGTTTGCTTATTATTATTGGAAAGATTGAACATAACATGGCACCTGAGTCAACAAGCATAAAGTCACTGTGGGGTTGACTCTGTCCTTCAAACTTCATGTGTATCCTGGGCATTGCACAAGGTTTCAGGTTCATATGCTAATCTAATTTATCTACCATCTCACCAAGCAAAGATATTGTCCTTATTGTTAAGCATGACTCTGAAAAGCAATAATTCTACCTGAATATTATTTTGAAGTTATAAATGAAAAGAGATTCCCTTTTTATTCAAAGAGAAAACAGTATCTATATAGATACAAAATAAACTGAGCATGATCTCTTTTATCTACTTATATAATGAACATCTTCAAATTTTATATTTAAATAAAATGAATATAGAAGAAATGTTTAATTAGTATTTAAGTTTATAATTTACTAAGAAATGTATTCAAAATCGAAGATTTTAACATATCCAGTAACATAACATAGGACATGATTTTAAAGTCCAGATATTGTTAGGAAATCAAAGTTAGGCATGGACTTGTTTTACTTATTTTCAGCATGTGTGCATGGTCATGTGTGTGGGTTCATGTCTCTATAGGTGTTGTGCATATATGTACATGTATATAAAGAAGCTAAAAGTCAGCCTTGAATGATGTCCTTAAGGTGTTAGTCACCTTGATTTTTGAAACTGTCTCAGTTTGATCAGACTGGCCAGCCAGGAAGATCCAACAGCCTACATGTTAGTACCTTATCAGTGCTAAGATTATACTCCTGCACTAGTAAGACCAGATTTTATTTTTTTTAACAGTGTATTTATTACTGTGCATGGATAATATCATGCATTTGGAAATCAAAGAACAACTTATAAGAATCAATTCTCTTCTTTTCCAAGTGAGTCTAAGGGACCAAAATAAACTCCTCAACTTTGGAAGCAAGTGCATTTACCCATTATGTCATTTTGCCCTCCACTTTTTATGTGGGTTCTGTTAAGTTAGGTCCTAATATTCATGCAAAGATACTTTACCAATTGAGCTGTCTCCCTGCCCCTTGTTCCTTGTAATGCTTAGATGTTTTGAATTTTTAACCGCAATCTTTTACAAAGAATTGATCCTTCAGACATCCAACAGTGGAAGCACTGTTGATATTTTACGCATCTTTTATTTATAGACACAAATGTATCTGTCTTGCTTGCTTTATCTTGGGATGGCAGTGGCAGTGGTTTGAAATTGAAATGAGTTATTTTGAAATAGGCAGAACAAATGTAACATTCTTTATGTTCAAACAGTCAAAATTCCCATTTGGAGTCAAAATGTAGTTATTATATGAGTAACAGAAGGAAAAATTAAAACAAGATTAAATTAAAACTCTAAACAAGAGATAAAAAACTCTGCCTCCACTGGAAAGTTTTCTAAGAACTATTGTTGAAGAAAATATTCTTTGAAGGCCCTTAAGATAATCTTGCTGGAGTAAGGGAGCTTGTGCTCATCTTTGGGTCTTCAATAGACCCAGTGAATGAGGTAATGGAATTATGATTATTAATGGGAACTAAAAGGTGAAATAATTGTGAGGTAAGAGGATTCCAGTTCAGCACTTATCACTCATTGGACAAGATCCTGAGTGACTGTAAGGCACAGGACCAGCATAATAAGCTTAAGAGTTTTAGCTTGCCTACATGAATTAATAGCAAAGGTGAGAAGAGATATCAATGTTCTCAAATATGATCAGTGATGCTAGGTATTATGATAGACAACTGCAGGGGCTGTGTCTAGTAACATCATGGACATCACCCATAATTTGGAGAAAAATCCTTGTTCTCTTCTCTTTGTTGCAAAAATCAGCTACTACCCACTGGTACCTGATCTCTATTAGGTAATTTCACACTCATATGACAGAACCAAACTCCACTATACTTCCTACCTGGTAAGCTTTTATATCTTCTCAGTTGTGGCAAGTCCCTTTCAATGGTTCTCAAACTCTAAACCTGAAAGCATATCTTCCTGATACTTAGTTCCTCATGTGAACCACACAGAATTACTAAGGAAATTACATTGGCTCTTTCAACATACAGTCAGAAGTTCATCCTGACTTCTCTCTCCAGTAGTTGGGCACATGTCTGCATGTCCTTTCATATGATCTCATCCCATCCTGACCACCGTACTTAACTGTGTCTCATCCCTGGCTGCTTTCAACTCTGATCATCATCCCTGTCTTGCCATTTTCTGTTACTCAGCATGACAGTTCTCTAGTGTGTATGGTGTGCTACTTCTCTCACTGTGTTTGTATAAGATATTTTTTCATTGCTGTGACAAAGTGTCTGGCAAACAGAACTTCGGAAAGCAAAGATTTACTTTGGGTCTAAGTCTAATGACACTATTATGCAAAGGAAGGAAGGGAGAAGTATGAAGCAGCTGATTACATTTCATCCATGGTCAACAATTAGAGGTCAATGTCGATGTTCAACTCAGTTTCTCTTCTTTATTCATACCATGATCTCAGAGTAGGGAATGGTGCCACCTACATTTAAGGTAGGTCCTGTCACTTCAATCAGTCCAGTCTAAAACCTCCCTCATAGTCATGCACAGAAGTTTTTCTGCTGAGAAATATTAGATTCTGCTGAGTTTACAGACCACATTAGCTATCACACTACACTACAAATTACCAAATGTTGAAGAGTTTAGAACAACAGACTTTCAAAGGCTAACACTATGTAAAGACACCTTTCCAATTTCTCATTAGTATTTTTGCTTTCTTCATGATGACTTTTGCTAGGATGATATGGAATATACTAAACTTTTGTTTTGTATTTTCCTTTTTTAATTGGAAATTTTATTTACATTTCAGATGTTCTCTCCTTACCCCATTTCCCCCCTCCCTCCCAGGAATTCACTATCCCTTACCCCCTCCTCCTGCCTCCACATTGGTGTACCCCCACCCAACCTCCCCATACCTCAGCTCCCCACCTCGAATACCCCCCCCCCATGACATTCAGCCTTCATGGGACCAAGGATCTCTTCTCCCACTTATATATAGCTCCCTTGCATACATAGCTGGGCCATGGGTCCCTCCATAAGCACTCCCAGGCTCATGGTTTAGACCCTGGGGGCTCTGTTTGGTTGGTATTGTTCCTCTCCTCATGGGTCCAGTACCCTTTCCACTTCTTCAGTCTTCACTCTATCTTCTCTGTTGGGAACCCCATGATCAGTTTATTGGTTACCTGTGAGCATCTGCCTCTGAGTATGTCAGACTCTTGCAGACTTCTAGGGAGACAGCTATATCAGGCTCCTGTCAGCATGTACTTCCTGACATCCACATCAACATCTACCTTTGGTGACTGAATAGGGTGGATAGCTGGATGGTTAGACGCCCTCCTCCAGTTTCTGTCCTGTCTCTTTTCTCCATATTTGCTCCCTTATGATTTATCCTTTTAACTAGCCCCCCTATGGCTGTATTCTTCGTATTTTAGTGGTCTTAGTCGAATCTGGATTTGAACTTGGGTATTTCAGTTGTGGGTAATACCAGTATTCTTTTGTGATTGGCTTCTTCTAGGATGTATTTTTCTATTCCATCCATATATAAATTTATCAAATTCATTTTTTTAATATTCATTGTATAAATTCACTTTTTTCATCTATTTTGAATGTAACATGTGCTTTCCTTTTGTATCATCTCTTAAAGCGGCTATGATAGTTGAAGATATGTCCATTTTTGGGAGAGCTTTCTGGGTGACCTGGATGTTGCTGGTCCTCAGTAGTGATAGCCATTTTCTGAGGACTCCGTACCCATGTTTTTATATGGTTGTCCATCTTGCATCCAACTAATGGGGGGTGTCTCTGATTTCCATCTACCAGGTTACATCCTAGAGTTTTGAATTGACATTTCCTGTGTTGGATTGGTTTTTGTTTGCATTTCCCTGTTGCAAGGATAACTTTTTAGGTTTTTGAGCCATTTGTAATTGGAATTTTTAGCTAGGCATTGTATCCATTTTTCAAACTTTTCCTGTTGTCTAGATCAATTTCTTAGTTCTTTGTAACTTGCATATTAGTCCTATTGATGTCGGTTTTGTAAGAAGCTTTTCCCACTGTTGGGACTTTTTCCTATTGAAGTTCTTTGACCTTATCAGATCTTTGCAATTTTTGATGTCCCTTTTCAATCTTGAAACTTACATGGCTTGGATTGTAGGGACTTTTCCCTTGGCTGAATCAGGTCTTTCATTCACCATTATTCTTGTTTTTTCTGGTTTTCATCTTTCATCCTTACTGCTGCTTTGTAACAAGGATATAATTGTATTGATTTTCATTTCTGTCATTTCCTTCAGTTTATCCGCACCTATTTGTGAATGTTCTTTTTCCACTGGATGGTTTCAGCTTCCTTTTCAGATTAATGATCCATAGTTGTGTGTTCATTTCTGGGTCTTCTAACTCTATTCCACATTGATCTTCCTGCCTGTCGACCATTACCAGGCCTTCTTTTAAATTATTGCTCTGTCAGTACCACTGAGTCCAGGAATGACGATCCCCTCAATTTCCTTTCTTTGTTGAGACAGTTTTCACCTCCTGGGTTTTTGTGTTGCAATATATTTGAGATTCTCTTTCTAGTTCTGTAAAGAGTTGAGTTATTTAATGGAGTTGCATTGAATCTGTAGATTACTTTTGGCAATTGGCCATTTTCCTATATTAATCCTGCCGATCGTGGGCATGAGATCTTCCATTGCCTGAATCTTCTCAATTTCTTTCTTCAAGATTGAAGTTCTTGTCATACAGATCTGTTTTGTTGTTAGATTCACCTGAGGTATTTTATAATTATTTGTGACTATTGTGAAGGTGTCTTTTCCCTAATTCTTTTATCAGCCTGTTTATCTTCAATAGAGGAGGCTACTGATTTGGTTCGAGTTTGATTTTATATACGCCACCTTGCTGAAGTTGTTAATCTTCTTTAGGAGTTTCTCTGGTAGAGTTCTGGGGTCACTTAAGTATACTATCATATCATCTGCAAATAGTGATATTTTGACTTCTTCCTTTCCTATTTGTATTCCATTGACTTCTTTTTGTTGTCTAATTGCTCTGGCTAGGACTTCCAGTACTATACTGAATAGTAGGGAGAGAATGGGCAGCCTTGTCTAGTCCTGATCTTAGTGGGAATGCTTCAAGTTTCTCTCCATTTAGTTTGATGTTGGCTATTGGTTTGCTGTATATTGCTTTTACTATTTTAGGTATGGGCCTTGAATTCCTGATCTTCCAAGACTTTTACCATGAAGGGATGTTGAATTTTGTGAAATGCTTTCTCAGCATCTAATGAGATGATCATGTGGTTTTTTTCTTTGAGTTTGTTTATATAGTGGATTACATTGATGGATTTCAATATTGAACCATCCCTGCATTCCTGAGATAAAGCCCACTTGATCATGATGAATGATTGTTCTTGATGTGTTCTTGGATTTGGTTTGCTCGAATTTTATTGAGTATTTTTGCATCAATATTATAAGAGAGATTGGTTCTGAAGTTCTCTTTCTTTGTTGGTCTTTGTGAGGTTTAGGTATGAGTGTGATTGTAGCTTCATAGAACGAATTGGGTAGTGTTCCTTCTGTTTCTATTTTGTGGAATAGTTTGAAGAGAATTGGTATTAGGTCTTCCTTGAAGTCTGATAGAATTCTGCACTAAAACCATCTGGCCTGGGCTTGATTTGGTGGGAGACATTTAATGATTGCTGCTATTTTTCGTTTGAGGGTTTATGGGATGCTGTTTTAGATGGTTTATTTGCTCCTCATTTAACTTTGGTACTGGTATCTGTCTAGAAAATTGTCCATTTCATCCAGATTTTCCAGTTTTGTTGACTATAGGCCTTTGTAGTAGAATCTGATGATTTTTTGAATTTCCTCAGTTTCTGTTGTATGTCTCCTTTTCAGATCTGATTTTATTAATTTGGTACTGTCTCTGTGCCCTCTGGTTAATCTGGTAAGGGTTTATCTGTCTTGTTGATTTTCTCAAAGAACCAACTCCTGGTTTTGTTGATATTTTGTATACTTCTTTCTGTTTCTACTTGTTGATTTCAGCCCTGAGTTTATTTCCTGACACCTACTCCTCTTGGGTGTATTTTGTTCTAGAGCTTTCAGGTGTGCTGTCAAGTTGTTAATGTGTGTCTCCTCCAATTTCTTTTTGTAGGTACTTAGAGCTATGAGTTTTCCTCTTAGCACTGCTTTCATGGAGTCCCAAAGTTCTGGTATGATGTTTCCTCATTTTCATTAAATTCTAGAAAGTCTTTAATTTCTTTCTTTATTTCTTCCTTGACAAAGTCATCATTGAGTAGAGCATTGTTCAGTTTCCACATGGATGTGGGTTTTCCCTTGGTTCTGTCATTATTAAAGACCAGCCTTAGTCCGTGGTGATCTGATAGGGTGCAAGGGATTATTTCAATCTTTTTGTATCTGTTGAGGACTGTTTTGTGACCAATTATATGGTCTATTTTGAGAAGGTACCATGAGGTGCTGAGAAAAGGGTGTATTCTTTACTTTAGGATGAAATGTTCCTATAGATATCTGTTAAATCCATTTGGTCCATAACTTCTGTTAATTTCAATGTGTCTTTGTTTAATTTCTGTTTCCATGATCTGTCCATTGGAGAGAGCGGGTGTTAAAATCTCTCACATTATTGTGTGAGGTGCAATGTGTGCTTTGAGCTTTAGTAAAGTTACTTTTATGTATGTAGGTGCCCTTGCATTTGGAGCATAGAGTTCAGGATTGAGAGTTCATCTTGGTAGGTTTTTCCTTTAATGAGTATGAAGTGTCCTTCCTTATCTTTTTGATTACTTTTGGTTGAAAGTCTATTTTATTTGATATTAGAATGGCTACTCCAGCTTGTTTCTTGGGACCATTTGCTTGGAAAATTGTTTTCCAGCCTTTTACTCTGAGGTAATGGCTGTCTTTGTCACTGAGGTGCATTTCTTGTATTCAACAAAATTCTGGGTCCTATTTATGTATCCAGTCTGATAGTCTACGTCTTTTTATTGGAGAATTGAGTCCATTGATGTTAAGGATATTCAGGAAAAAGGATTGTTGCTTCCTATTATTTTTGTTATTAGAGGTTGAATTATGTTTGTGTAGCTACTTTTTTGGGGGGATGTTGTTGGAAGATTACTTCCATGCTTTTTCTAGGTTGTAGTTTCCTTCCTTGTGTTGGTGTTTTCCATCAATTATCCTTTGAAGTGCTGGGTTTGTGGGAAGATATTGTGCAAATTTGTTTTGTCATGGAATATCTTGGTTTTCTCCATCTATAGTGATTGAGAGTTTTGCTGGGAATAGCAGTCTGGGCTGGCATTTGTGTTCCCTTAGGGTCTGTATGATATCAGACCAGGATCTTCTGGCTTTTATAGTCTCTGGTGAAAAGTATGGTGTATTCTTATAGGTCTGCCTTTATATGTTATTTGACCTTTTTTGCTTACTGCTTTTAGTATTTTTTCTTTGTTTTGTGCATTTGGTGTTTTGATTATTATGTGACAGGAGGTATTTCTTTTCTGGTCTAGTCTGTTTGGTGTTCTGTAGGCTTCTTGTTTTTTTTTTTTTTTTTATGGGTATCTCGTTCTTTAGGTTGGGAAATTTTCCTCTATAATTTTGTTGAAGATATTTACTGGCCCTTTAGATTGGGAATCTTCACTGGTTTCCCATGGTATCTTCTGTGCCTGAGATTCTCTCTTCTATCTCTTATATTCTGTTGGTAATGCTTGTGTCAATGACTCCTGATCTCTTTCCTATTTTCTATCTACAGAGTAGTCTCCCTTTGAGATTTCTTTATTGTTTCTATTTCCAGTTTTAGATCCTGGATGGTTTTGTTCAATTCCTTTACCTGTTTGGTTGTGTTTTCTTGAAATTCTTTAAGGATTTTTGTGTTTCCTCTTTAAGGCCTTCTATCTGTTTACCTGTTTCTCCTGTATTTCTTTAAGGGAGTTACTTATGTCCTTCTTAAAATCCTCCAACATCATCATGAGAAATGATTTTAATTCTGAGTCCTGTTTTTCCTGTGTGATGGGGTATCCAGGGCTTGCTATGGTGGGAGAACTGGGTTCTGATGATGTCAGGTAACTTTGGTTTCTGTTGCTTGTGCACTTGCCTTTTGCCATCCGGTTGACTCAGTGTTACCTGTGCTCACTGTGTCTGACTGGAGTCTGTCTTTCCAGTTATCTTGCTTGTGTCAGATCTCCTCGGATTCCAGATGTCTCTGTGTTCCTGTGATCCTAAGCTCCCTCTGCTCTGGATGCAGTAGGTCTTCTAGGATGTCTCAGGATCAGATGTTTCCACAGGCACAGACCAGCTAAGTGTCCTCTGCTCTGGATGCAGTAGGTCCTCTAGGTTGTCTCAGGATCAGGTTTTCCACAGGAGCAGATCAGCTAAGGGCTGCCCCAGTCAGAAGGACCAGGCTCCTCTGCTCTGGATGCAGTAGGTCCTCTAGGTTGTCTCAGGATCAGGTGTTTCCACCTGAACAGACCAGTTAAGGGTCTGCCCCAGGCAAAAGAACCAGGGTCCGGGCAGAAAGGAAGTGGTATTGGGGGCGTAGGGGGCATGTTTTGGTGCCTGCTAGTTCCTTAAGCCCCACCTGGCTCCGGTTGTACCTCTGGGCGTGGGGTAGTTGGCAAGGTGTCTTACCCTCTGCTCTGGGTGCATTGGGTCCCTCTAGGATGTCTCAGGATCTGGTGTTTCCACAGGAGCAGACCAGCTAAGGGTCGCCCCAGGCAAAAGGACCAGGTCAGGCGGAAGGGTGTTTTGTATTTTCTTGATGATAGAGGGTGTATAAACATTTTTCACAGGTTCCATGACAATTTGGATCTCTTTTTGATAGCCATTCATTGATACATCTATTAATTTGATGATCTAATCTAATGTTTGTGCTTAATATTTTGCGTCTGTTATATAATGTAGATGTTAAGAAAGTGCTTTAAGCATGTCATCATTAATGGTATAATGATGTCATACACATCTCTGATAGTTCAAGTTCATTTTCAGCTTGATTAGAGTTAAAATTTCCAAAACAACAAACAAAAAAACAAAAAAACATCTCTGGGTATGTCTATGAAGATATTTCCAAAAAGTTTAACTTAGTGGAGAAAGCCCACATTGAGTATGGCTCCACTATCACACAAGTTGGAGAAGCTAAGAACTGGATTTCTTCTACCTCTGTTATCAGATACATGCCATGTAACTGACTTCCTCATCCTCTTATCCCTGTGTGTCCTCTGCTGAAACTGCAAGTTGCTGCCTGTTAGATATCACAGCAACAGGAAAAGAAACTAATACAATGATCTTCTGCTTTTAATTTGCTGAAGCTTTTTTCTTAATGATAGATATTTAGATATTTTATTAGATATACAATTTTATCTATTGAATTAATTATATTTTTCCTCTAGGCTTTTAATTTTGAAAATAACATTATGTAGCATTCTAAATAAAGCTATTCTTTTCATGTTGACTGACAATAAGTTCTTTCAGATTTCTTTCTCCTTTCTGGCACAAGTTTATTTTTTATACAATTCTCTAGGCACCAATCATTTTTTAAATGTTTCTCAAAACACTTTGTCATTATTTACATAAACCTATTTGAACTTGTAATTAGTTGAAAACTCTATGTTCTTCTCAATTCATATCAAATTTTATTTTTCTTTTTGTTAAATCTTAGTAGAACACAATATGTGATTTAGATCTTAGCAGTTGTTTACACACAATACACTGTTTTCAAAGATGTGAGATTGTAAATGGATCTGTAAACATGCAGTTGGCAGCATGAAAAAAACACTTATAATAGTCTAAATCATTTTTCATTTTGTTTATGTCCTTTAATTTTTAATGTTTCTGAGTTTGTTTATGTGTGTGCAGATGAGAGGATGCATGCTGCTGTATAAGGACATGTGTCTGCATAGGTGTGGACATTAGGAGACCACTTTATGTGGCATTCATCAAGTGCTATCCGCCTTGGGATATGGGATAAGATTTTTTATATTTAGTTTAAATTCAACAATTCTTTATGGGTGCCAAGTGATTCCCAAGGATGTACCTGTTTCCACCTTTAACCCCAACCTTCGGTGCTAAGATTACAGCTTCAAGAAACAAAACTTGACTTTTCCATGTGGGTTCTAGGGAATCAAATTCAGGTCCTCATGGCTGTGAGTCAAGCTCTTTCCTGATTGAACCATCTTTGTCAGCTCCTTATCATATATGGATAAATATCCCTAAATGGGTTGTGAATCACAGGCAAGAGGCAGAATTTACTGGCTAGGTTATCTAATTTTGACTTGATTTTCTGACATCTGCATTCAGACTGTAACTCAAATTCCCTTCAGTGTTCTCTCTCTCTCTCTCTCCTCCTCCTCTCTCTCTCTCTCTTGCCCCCAAAGTTCTTTAGAGTCAGTATCTCATAGGAGAGACAATGGTGAGCAGCTCCTTTTGCTCTTCTTCCCCTGCCAGAGTTCCAGAGTTGATTAGTATTGTGAGTAAAGAATTAATTCAGTCATTCATCATTTTCAAGCCAAGTGTCTCATACTAGGTCAAAACATGTAGCAATTGCCTTATTTGTGGGCCACTCCATCCTCACAGACTGAAGCACATTTAGGTATGCTCATTACTTCTAAAGGAGAAAATAATATTTTAAAATATCAATTTCTAAAGATTACAGAATACACATTGTCTGTCTGTTAAGAGGAAAATGAAGGATCATTTACAGGTCTCTGATAATTGGCTGAATCCTTTATGTATACTCCCATTTTATTCTCTTAGAAGCAATGCTGCTATAAAAGGCTGATGCCCTCATTTTTGCCAAAGAGACCAAAGTTCAAAGGGGGTAAATATATTACTTAGGAGTCTTCATACAAAACCTTACTCCTTTCACATGACCCCAGCCACGTCATGGGACTTAGCACTTGGAGCATAGAATAATACTTATGTCACCTACTGAGACCCTGCCTCATGGGAGATATGGAAAGCAAGGGTCACATGAAGCTGTAAGGGATAAGGACACAACAAGGCAGGTGAGGAATGAGAAAAAGGGAAATGGAGCGCTTGACTTGATATAAGGCAGTGCTCTGCTTTCCCTTTCTAATACTGTGACAAAACACTGGGACAGAAACCCATTTAAGACAGGAAAGGATTTATTTAGCTCACACTTCCAGGTCATGGTCTGTTTTTACAGGAGGACAAGGCAGGAACTGACATAGAAACCACATGGGAATACAACTTGCTGACTAACTCACAGGTTTGTGCTTAACTAGCTTTCTTATACAGCCCAGGACATCTGCCCAGGAATGTGTCACTCATAGTTGGATGTGCTTGATACATCAATTATCAATCAAGACAACTGACTCAGACATACCCACAGGTCAATCAGATCCTAGGCATTCTTCCAGATGAGACTCTTCTCAGGTGATTTGGGCTGATTCAAGTTGACAATTAAAGCCACATAAGAAAAGCTGTAATTTTAATATATTTAGATTTGTTCTCAAGTACCTATGAAAGTACATAAGAATAATAATTCAAGACACACTATATAACTCAGACTCATAATTCCTATTGGCACAAAAATCAGCCTAGAATTATATGGACTTTGTCATTGCTTTATTCTTGCTCAAATTCAGACCTTGCCTAATTGGTATCTAAGTCAATCATAGATCTATAAAGGAGCATTTGAAACTTATGGTAATGATGTCAGTTGTAAAATAAATCTGCTGTTAATTTACATATGTATAGAACTCTTGTATATACTCTGAATCCTGAAGGAAGTGAATATCAAAAATATTACTACAACCATTAAGCTCAAACTAAAAGTGGTTGCTGACCATCTTGACAAGCTGAGTTTGACTTCTAGAACTCACATAGTAAGAGAGAACAAATTCCCAAAAATTGTATTCTGATCTCAACATCCAAAATAAATAAACATAACATAGTCATGTGAGGCTGGGTCTAAAAAACAGAGAGAGTTCTCTATAATATTTCCTCATCACTGCTGGGGTTCCAGACTGAAGCATGTCAACATCATCCACTCTCAATCTGGATATTTCAGTGATCATTACAAATTATGCAAGAGCTCCAATCAGAATGAATTTTGGGAGTGCGAAAGCTCCAACCACCACACTCATGAGTGAATAGATGACCTCTCTAAATGTCTTGGTTTTTGAGCTTCCAATTTCGTTAAGGTCATTTCAGTAGCGCAAAGCTGATGCTTAGCCTCAAAGAGGTCAGGTGAGGCCTGAATTTAAGATTCCAGACAGACAGTATAGAGACATGAACATCCCAGTGACTGATTTAAGAAGCTCAGAGTGTTAATGCACTTTATAAGTGACAGGTTTTTCACTTTATCCCAGTTACCTCTCAAATAGATTGGACAAAACATAAAAAATTTGTTTTAACAGACTTTATAACAATATGAGCAAATCTGGCTACCTCACCAACAAAATTCCTGAGATACTTGCATTTTAGTATTCATTTGGTTTTCTCTGTTCCAAATGTTTTGTCATTGTTCTCTAGGACCCATGCTCTCTGTGGTAAATCTTACTCGCCCCTACCCTGGACCCCAGGGTGGATGTTCAACTCTATTTCTTCTATACTCAGTTATTAGCTGACCATGTTTTATTAACAAATAAGAGAATATACGGAGAGCAATATTTACACAAAATTAAGCCTGAAGATTCTTAAAATAACCATTAAAATGCCATATGCAGATGGCAACAATATATGGGAGCAGAGACATCAGCATTTAAATAATAAAGAATAATTTTTACACAGTGCACATCATGTCAACATCAGGGTCCACAGCTCATCTCTAGAATCCTAAATCCAAGAAATCTTTTTAGGCCAATAAATTCAGTAAGGGTCACTGAACAAGCCACACTACTGTGTCTGGGTCAGAAGATTTCACATTTTTCAAGAAAGTAAACACAACCATATGTTGGCCCTTGGCAGGAGCTGCAGTATAAATATTACATGATATTGAATCACCGTAGTTAGAGAATCAAGGGCAGAGCACAATGGGATTTCTAACAGAGTTCAACTTAGTGAGCCTATGAGTTTTTTGGGGTTACTTGTCGGAGTGTGGTGAAGGGTACACACAGAGCAGGATGGCTCAATAGCAGCTGTAAAACCAGAAGCCCGTGCCAGCATTTGATGATTCTCTTTACCACTTGTAGGCAGCTCAGCACATCTGAGAATCTCCTCTCAGGAGATCTGCTGGACGTCTTCCCTTCCAGTAGATTTATCTTGTGTTTCTAACCTGTGCCCAAATGAATTTTGTCTCACCTTTCTCAGCCATGTGACATTTGATTATGTCTCCAGTCACAGAACCTTCCCTATCCTTCCATTGAAAGGAAACTGCTCTACAACATAGACATAAACCTAACTTAGAGATAGTTTTCTTTTCTACTGCTGCTGTGTGTCTTCTGCCTTAGTTATAGGAATAAAGAAGAAAAATGAGGAACCAAACTAAGCCAGGAAACAGATTCCTGTTCTAAGGGTGAAGGCCTAAGTTCAGTCACACATTGCTTTGTACACCTTTACATTCCTTCTCCCATATGTTGTTAAGTGCAGCTATAAAGTAGTCCTGCAAATCTGTTGGTTGATTAGTGGATCTAGTAGTATACTGGAATCTGTGGCTCTTCCTGTATTAAACAAAAAAACAAATAAATAGGTGATAGTGTAATAGTACTGAAGAAAGTGTGCATAGAAATTACTTTCTATTTTCTCAGCTCTTCAAGATTGTTTCAGATTGAGAACAGATATTTTGAAAGGATTGACATGATCTCTACATTAAATTCCTTTAAGATGGTAACCAAGAAAATTAAAGGTAACTAATGACTTTGGAAGTATCTGGGCTGATCTCAGCTTTGTGAACTTGTATACTCAAAGGTTTAATTTGTTTTGAAAGCAGAACCATAATGCCTCATTCAGTGGTGACCCTAGCCACTTGTCACAGTGGCCTTTCTTCTGAATTCAGTAACTGGTGCATGCTGTCATAAGGGAAGTCAATGTAAATGAGCACATCAGATGAGAATTGTTATTTTGAGATGGAAGGTGATAATTTGGCATGTCCCTAAGGAAAATGTGACTCCAAACTCTTTTTCATGAACCATCCCTGTTCTCTTGAGTATAGTGATACAGTGCATTTCCCCAGCTCTCAGCACTATCCTAAGGGCTTGGCAGATGTCAGAGGTCTGAGTGAGCCAGGAAGTGTCCTTCCCTGAAGAGATAAGTTAGAAGAAAATAGAGAAAAAAAAAGATCACCAATGTCCTTGGGCCTTGTAGATCCAAGTTCAATTCATGGAACTATGGAACAGGTTCACCAGAGGCAGTTGGAAAATCCATATGTAGCCAGAACCATGACAGTTTTTATGATAAATATTCTTCCTATAAATTAGAAATCATCCCCATCTTAACTGTTTTTGTACACTGTATTTACCACTAAATTAAAATTTCATGTAAAGAATAGACTAGTACTAAGTGTTGGGCAGCTATGGAGTAAGAAGAACATGGCATGCTCTAGGCTCAGTAGAGGATCCCATCTCAAAAATTAAACTGGGAAGAAATTAAGGACAGCAACCCGATGCTGACCTCTGGCCTCAAAGACACGTACCCATACACACACAGAGGCATACACACACATAAATGAAGAAGCCATATTAAGCCATATTTTATTCTGAACAAAATTTGCAGACTTAAGGGAAGCACACTGTATCTTAGTACTTGAAAAACTGTGTCTGGAACCAAAACTTTTTTTTTTTTTATCCTTTTCTTTTCCAAACCCATGACTTTAACCACCTGAGATAGAGCTACAGCTCTTGTAGAAATATTTTGTCTTCTATCCTAAGGAAAGTGCCTCATGGGAGATTTTTAAACTATTATGCTATCTATGCTAAACTTAATCTTTTGTGAGTAGGGGTGGAGGGAACCCTTAACTGGATCAAAAAGACAACCCATGATCAGCAAGTGTTAAGTCAGAAGTTCAGAGCTCTAGAATCTGAGAAAAGTTGAGTAGATGTTGTAGGCTCCTGTAATTCAGACTCTGCTGAGCTACAGACAGGGCTTCCATGGGTCCACACTGGGCGGCCAACAGAACAAATCAGCAATCTCTGGGTTCAGTTGAGAGATTCCAGTTCAATAAAAGTGAACAGCACATTGGAGCCTCCACATGTACAGATACACAAATACACACAGACGTATGAGCACACAATTATTCATGTACATGAAGGATATACACACACATAAAAAATGAGAGAAAAATTTTTAATTTCCAACTTACTCATTGCCAGGACCATTCAACTTATAAAATAAAATACTGGAAATGTTAAAAAAAAAAAACAATAAAAAGGAAAGAAAATAACCAGCAATAAATGCAATTATAATTGATGTTACCATGAATTGGTGCTTCAACATCTTGTGGGTTGTAAAAATATCATAGTGAAATGTCCTGGTTCAAAGCTGCTTCCTCTTCTTCCACAAATATCTGTGCACCATTTTGAAATATTCCAGCCTTTGTACGGAGCAATGACATGTAATTTTCCCAGGATTATAAATGCTTTCCAGTGTGTCTTTTTGTCCACTTCATGTTATTTAATTGCTAATGAATTTCTGTAAAATGAAAGATATTTAGTGAATATAATACAGTGGGTTTTCCTGGTGTTTTTAATCTAATGATTCATAATTGGAGAGATTAGTGGAGGGTAGAAAAAGAAGGTTGAATTCATCTGACTATAATTCTGGCTAACTTGAAATTTATTGATAGTTTCAAATTATAAAAGAGAATCGTGGATCTGTCTCTGTGACCTTAACATTTATAGCATTTTATTTTCTCATAGCTATGGCCAGAATTACCTCAAGAATCACAGTTGTGATTTAGGACAAGTAAGGAGAAAATTTTATAAGGAAAAGTAGAACATGCTGAAGTACTTTGCCAGCTTTTTATTTTTAGTCTGTCCCCAAAATTATCATCATCTAGAGTCCGGAAATGTCTCAAAAAGCACTACATTAGGAAAGCAGCCAGTCATTCCACAGAGGCTGTAGGACATGGCTGTCAGATGGCTTTATTTTCCATACAAGAGAATCTTGTTTGCAATGGCTAAGCACTGCTGGGACCAGATCTCCCTCTGTCATCCAACACTTCAACCATCTCTGCCGATATTGCTGTAACACAGCACAGTCATACTCTGGCCCAGGGAACTCACCCTGGATTTTGAATATTTTATTTTAAAACTAGTATTTCCACAAATGAAAGCTGTTTTTTCTCTCTGGCATAGATATACTTTTCAAACAATACCATATTAAGAAAAAAGTGATGGACTGGGAAGTCAGCTGTGAGCTCTGTTCTGTCTTCTTTTGCAGTAAGACAAGGACTTTCTAAGGACTTGGAGAGATGGCTCCATGAGCTGTAAATAAAAGGACATGAGTTAGAATCATTAATATCCATTTAAAAGCTGAGTCAGACAGTGTGTTCCTATAACTTCACATTGAGAGGTAGATCCTGAAGGATGTCCAGAGACCACTAACCTGACCAACAACTAAAGCCAAATCATGAGCTTTGGGGTTAGTGAGAGTCTCTCTCAAAAAGAAAAGTTAATACCAAAGTTAAATGAGGAGCAAATAAACCATCTAAACAGTCCCATAACCCCTAAAGAAATAGCAGCAGTTATTAAATATCTCCCCACAAAAAAAATCCCAGGATCAGATGGTTTTAGTGGAGAATTCTATCAGACCTTCAAGGAAGACCTAATACCAATTCTCTCCAAACTATTCCACAAAATAGAAACAGAAGGAACACTACCCAATTCGTTCTATGAAGCAACAATCACACTCATACCTACACCTCACAAAGACCCAACAAAAAAGAAACTTCAGACCAATCTCTCTTATGAATATCGATGCAAAAATACTCAATAAAATTCTAGCAAACCGAATCCAAGAACACATCAAAACAATCATCCATCATGATCAAGTGTGCTTTATCCCAGGAATGCAGGGATGGTTCAATATTCAGAAATCCATCAATGTAATCCACTATATAAACAAACTCAAAGAAAAAACCACATGATCATCTCACTAGATGCTGAGAAAGCATTTGACAAAATTCAACATCCCTTCATGGTAAAAGTCTTGGAAAGATCAGGAATTCAAGGCCCATACCTAAACATAGTAAAAGCAATATACAGCAAACCAATAGCCAACATCAAACTAAATGGAGAGAAACTTGAAGCATTCCCACTAAGATCAGGGACTAGACAAGGCTGCCCACTCTCTCCCTACCTATTCAATATAGTACTGGAAGTCCTAGCCAGAGCAATTAGACAACAAAAAGAACTCAAAGGAATACAAATAGGAAAGGAAGAAGTCAAAATATCACTATTTGCAGATGATATGATAGTATACTTAAGTGACCCCAGAACTTCCACCAGAGAACTCCTAAACCTGATAAACAACTTCAGCAAGGTGGAAGGTTATAAAATCAACTCAAATAAATCAGTAGCCTTCCTATAAGTGAAAGATAAACAGGCTGAAAAAGAAATTAGGGAACTGAGACCATTCACAATAGTCACAAATAATATAAAATACCTCGGGGTGAATCTAACCAAGCAAGTGAAAGATCTGTATGACAAGAACTTCAAGTTCTGAAGAAAGAAATTGAAGAAGATCTCAGGAAATGGAAAGATCTCCATGCTCATGGATCGGCAGGATTAATATAGTAAAAAATGGCCAATTTGCCAAAAGCAATCTACAGATTCAATGCAATCCCCACTAAAATACCAACTCATCTCTTTACAGAACTAGAAAGAGAAATTCTCAAATTTATTTGGAACAAAAAAAACCCAGGATAGCGAAAACCATTCTCAACAAAAAAAGAAGTTCTGGAGGAATCACCATCTCTGACCTCAAGCTTTACTACAGAGCAGTAGTGATAAAACAGCCTGGTATTGGTACAGAGACAGGCAGGAAAATCAGTGGAATAGAGTTGAAGACCCAGAAATGAACCCACATACCTATGGTCATTTGATCTTTGACAAAGGAGCTGAAAGCATCCAGTGGAACAAGTACAGCATTTTCCACAAATGGTGCTGGTTCAACTGGAGGACAACATGCAGAAGAATGCAAATCGATCCATTCTTATCTCCTTGTACAAAGCTCAAGTCCAAGTGGATAAAGGACCTTCATATAAAACCAGACACACTAAAACTAATAGAAGAGAAGGTGGGGAAGACCCTTGAATACCTAGGCACAGGGGAAAATTTCCTGAATAGAGAACACCAATGGCTTATGCTTTAAGATCAAGAATTGACAAATGGGACTTCATAAAATTGGAAAGTTTCTGTAAGGCAAAGGATACTGTCAATATGACAAAATGGCAACCAACAGAATGGGAAAAGATCTTTACCAATCCCACATCCGATAGAGGACTAATATCCAATATATACAAAGAACTCAAGAAATTAGACTCTAGGCAACCAAATAGCCCTATTAAAAATGGAATACGGAGCTAAACAAAGAATTCTCAACTGTGGAAATGTGAATGGCTGAGAAGCACCTAAAGAAATGTTCAACATCCTTAGTCATCAGGTAAATGCAAATCAAAACAACCCTGAGATTCCAACTCACACCATTCAGAATGGCTAAGATCAAAAACTCAGGTGATAGTAGATGCTTGTGAGGATGTGGAGAAAGAGGAACACTTCTCCATTGTTGGTGGGATTGCAAGATGGTGCAACCACTATGGAAAATAGTCTGGCGGTTCCTCAGAAAATTGGACATATCACTACCTGAGGATCCAGCTATACCACTCCTGGGCATATACCCAGAAGATACTCTAACATATAACAAGGACATATGCTCCACTATGTTCATAGCAGCTTTATTTATAATAGCCAGAAACTGGAAAGAACCCAGATGCCCTTCAACAGAGGAATGGATACAAAAAAATGTGGTACATTTACACAATGGAATATTACTCAGCTATTAAAAACAATGAATTTGATAAATTCTTATGTAAATGGATGGAACTAGAAAATATCATCCTGAGTGAAGTAACCCAATCACAAAAGAACATACATGGTATTCACTCACTGATTATTGGATTTTAGCCCAGAAGCTTGAAATACCCAAGATTCAACTCACAGACCACATAAAGCTCATGAAGAATGATGACCAAGTAAGGGGGGGCTTCAGTCCTTCTTAGAAGGAGTAACAAAATACTCAAGGGAGCAAATATGGAGACACAGTGCAGGACAGAAACTGGAGGAGGGGCTGTCTGCAGACCATTCCACCTGGGTATCCATCCCATGTGCAGTCACCAAAGGTAGATGTTGATGTGGATGTCAGGAAGTACATGCTGACAGGAGCCTGATATAGCTGTCTCCTTAGATGTCTGCAAGAGTCTGACATATTCAGAGGCAGATGCTCACAGCTAACCATTAAACTGATCATGGGGTTTCCAATAGAGAAGATAGAGTGAAGACTGAAGGAGTTGAAAGGATTTACTACCCCATGAGGAGAACAACAATACCAACCAACCACAGCTCCCGGGGGTCTAAACCACCAGCCTGGGGGCACTTATGGGGGGGGACCCCGGCTCCAGTTTAAAACAAAGGGGGCGATAAAAAATAATGGGAGAAAGACCTTCGCCCATGAAGGCTGGCTCTGGGGGGATATTCGAGGGGGGGGAGGGCAGGGAAGGGGGGGTTGGTTGGGGGTCACCACATAGAGGCAAAAGGGGGGGCGAAGGGAA
>JAJTUV010004396.1:0-20918 GCA_021653895.1 Mastomys natalensis
CGTGGGATGGACAGCCAGACAGGCCTACACAGACTCACAGCTCCACCTTTCCTGATACCAGATTGCAGAAGCCCGCAAACACACACTGGTGTAGTGGTTGGTAAGGAATTTCCAGTTGGTAGGCGGGACTCTGGACGCCCAGTTAGGGCCTGGCCAGCCTTCCCTGGGCTAAGGGGTTGGATTTTCATTGCCCCAGTCCATATGACTGACCTCTAGCTGACCTATGACTTAGGACATTGCCCGTTGGATGACTCCCCTCCTTGAAAGTAGTTCACAGCCCCCAAAGCTCTTACAGCAGCCAGAAATCCTGGCTCGAACTGCTTTCTGGCGATCTCCGGGTCGTCACCACAGCTGAGGCCCCTATATATTCTCATGACGACCTATATCTAAGCTGTTTGCCTGGTTTCGTTGCTGACAGGATGCCAATACGAATAGCTCGGTAACCAATACGAATAGCCCTGTCACCCAATGGGCAATACATTGTTTTCGACTGCACCTACAGACACTCCACTGGGTTGTCTCCTGAAAAACCTCAAATCTCTAAAATGCCTGATTTGAGGCCTTCCAAATTGACACACCTCTACAATAAGTTCTGGGTTCAGTACCCTCTAGATAATGGATTAACCCAGGTCAGAGTAATCATCCATATGGTCCCAGGAAAGATTTCTTGAGCTCAGAGCTAACCCTGTACTTCCCTGACCATCATTCTAGACTCCCCCCTCTTCCTCCGTCATTTGTGGCAAGCCAGTTTACCTGAAAAGCAGTGGTCAGGGACCCTGCTTGCTCCCTCCCTGACTTCACCTCCTCCTTCATTTGCGCCAGTCAGCTGGTTTGCCTGAAGCAGTGGGTTCAGGACCGGCTTTCTCCCTTCCCCTCTGTGGTTCTTAGCTCTGCTCTGGGTCTACTCCTTGCATCCTACCAGGGACCCTCTCTGAGACATGCTTCCCCACGTGTGCAACCACCAGCACAAAGGGCTTGGCTGCCCGAGCATGCGAGTGAGGCTCTCTCTCTCTCTCCCTCTCCACCCGGGATCTGTAAAACTCTAGCTGCCAGAGACACTGGGCAGTGATTTCTAGCTGCTAGTAGGAAGTCCCACCCTGTCACTGCTGCAGCAGACCTGACCCGAAGCACCTGTGGCTCACAGTCCTAACCCACCAGCCATATGATCTAGCTTTCTTATTCTGGTCCTAGCCAAATGTTTCTTTGCTAAAACAAAAATGTGCTTTTCTCTGCCTACATAACCAGCCAAAGTTACTTAAGACTCTTTCCTATCCTGTCTTAATAAATATTTACTATTGCTATTGAATTCTATTCAGTTACAACCAATCCTTATGGCTCTCAATCTTATCAGAAGTCTGCTAATAGTATATTTAAGTTTATGGCTGACAGAATTCCCAAAGCTTCTAACAGTTGACCCAAGATGGTTTCAGAAGACTTGGACACTAGACTCCTAGAAGATACAGCCTGGATTGTATTCCAACAAACACAGTGGACTAAACTGGAGGCTCTGAGTCAAATAACTTGGCTAAACCAAGCTACAGGAAACCCACTCTGATCTACTTCTCATGGACCAAATAGATGCCATCCAGATAAGTACATGTGCCTAAAGTTCCCACTTACTACCTATTCCAAAGGGTGGGATCCCTCTGAGTTTCAAGTGTACATCTTAAAAATTTTTCTTTTTCCAAAATGTACTTAATATTATCCCACATCTTGTCAAGTCCAGGTACATCCAAAACAGCTCCAGAGAAGCAACTCCAGATGCTCCATCTCCTGTCACACACACAGCTGCTTCTACTGGACCTGTTCTTTCTGACCTATCCTCAGATGGCTCGCTCCATAGACAGCAGGAAACAGCCAACTCTCCTAAGACCAGACAAACATCTCCTATACCCATTCTTCTAGGTTCTCCCTAGAGACACATCACCCCAATGCCAACAGGAAGTAGCCAGATATCACGACAACCCTATTCCTGCTTCGTTGTCACCTCTTTCTAATTTTTCTTTTTTAATTAAACCAAAACAGGGGAATGTTAGTATCCTGACTAAACTCCACCTCCACAGTTACCTGGCAACAGCCAGGTGGGCCTGCCCACTATAAAAGGGGCTAATTGCCCCCTCCTCTCTCCTTCTTACTCTCTTATGCCCTTGCTCTCTTGCCTCTAGCTTCTCTCTGTCCCCTCACCACTCCCCCCTTCCCTTCCCCTCTCTCCACGAGGTCATGGCCAGCCTCCACTTCTCTCCTCTCTCCTCTTTCTCCTAAATCTTCTCCCATTTCTATCCCCCCACCTTTGCCCTATCTCCTGAATAACCCCCCTCTCCTTGGAACCGTTTGGTCTGGAGTTGTCTGTTCTAAGCTGTGCACCAAAGTCTAACAGACAGTCCACAGGTAAGCATTACCATCACGCACATGACTGTGAACCCTGGGCCAAAGTGGGGAATGAGGCGTATCCTGGATTCCCATGACTCCTAGAAATCAGTGGAATAGGGAGTTAATGTGTCAGAAGGGAGTGGAGACAAGAGAAAAATGATTTGGAGGAATGTTTCTAGAAGGAGAAATCACTCAAAATATGAAATTACCTTTTTCTCTCCACTTCAAGGAAATTTCATTATTATCCACTCTGTGTGTATGTGTGTGTGTGTGTGTGTGTGTGTGTGTGTGTTTTTCCCGCCAGATATAAAGAGTACCCAACAAATGACTCAAGTTGGACTGTAAAATGCAGAGAATAGAGAATAGATCAGAGAATAGATCTGTACCCTGTAAGGGCTTTGGGATAACGCTCAGTGTGTCTGAGCAATAGCCAGGATACTATGGAGGCCTATAGCAGAGCTTTGGGGCTGAGCCATCTGTGCTGCCTCTGTATTCACTTCTGGACCCCAGATGCACTTTCATTGCTTCTCAGTTCTGTTTTGCCTCTATCCTGGTCACACATGGAACAGGTCAGGTTCTCTGAGTTCCTTCCACTATATCCAAGACTACTGTCTTCTCAGCTCTCAGGTACACCTGTAGACAGGCAGCTGAGCTGACATTCTCACTGTGCATGAAAGTTCTCTTTAGTTCGGTGTTTCTTCTCAGTGTCTTTGGTAATCACCAGCACTCCATCAATGCACTGGGCCATGGCAATGGTAGGACTGCTGCCCAGTGTGGAGCTCCCTACATGGGATGGACAGAAGGAACACCACTCAGACCTTCTTCCCAGAGTCTTCCTTCAGACTTCAAGGGAAAACAACATTTTGCCTCTAGGAGAGAACAGTAGGACAGAGCTTCCCACTAGCACACGGCCACCTGAAATTCCTACCTGGCTCTCTCCTCCATACTCCTTTCTGCATCCCACCAGGCTCCTCTCCAGTCTCTAGAATCATCCTCCAGGGACCACAGGGCCTTCCACAGCACTTGAAACAAACACAAGAAATCTTAGAAATCTGCAGGACTTATGTTTGGCTGTGCTGGCCCTGTGCTGACATGGGCTTCATGCTGATTCCTCCTGAGTGCTCCATTGATCCCTTCACCAACCTTCTCCAGCATCCTTGCCTAGCATTGGGCCACTATCCTCTGTTCTCTATATGTAGCTCAAGCATTGGAGGGCTCTCAGAGAGGGAGGACAGGACGGGATTTTTCTCTCTGGCATGATAGATATGTCACCAACCCCCTCAATGTACATGCTGGAATATATTACAGGAAGAAGGAACTAGAGAGTACATCCTTTCCCATCACAACCACCTACTTGTTTTAGCCTGTGTCTCTTTAGACTCTCATTGGCTGGTATGATTTTGTTATTTGTCACTGGAAGGCAGCAAACAGGCTCCTTAAGGCTTTGGAAATCCTCTTCTTCAGGCCTTTCCATCCCCACCTTCTCAGTGGGACTCTGGGCACAGCCTGGCACTGCCTTCGGAGATGACCCTGATGGTCTATTTCCCTGGAGGATGCGCTCCTTTCTTGTAAGATCCAGTGCCTGTATCCTCTTCCTGTATCTTCTCGCTGGGGAAGGGGCTCCGGGTCGCAGACCCCCAGGAGGATGTGCTGCTACTTGTGTCTGTAAACTCAGACCTCTCATTGCTCACATCTTGCATGTTTGCAAAGGTTGAGGCTTGTGAGGATAGGAAGAGTGAGCTAATGGTTCCTGATGTTGTTTGTTTTTCTTGTTGCCTTTCCTTTTCGTGACGATAAAGTTGTGGAATTGAATGCTGCCCTCCTCTCTGAATGTCCCCTTTACCACCTGTGGCATAAGCCCCTGCAGTGGGGAGGTGTTTTCCAGGAAGCTACTCTTAAGTGAAAAAAAAAGGGTATGGGGAAAAAGGCACCCTGAGTCCTCCTCTATCCAAAGCCTTTGCCTCAGATCACCAGGCATTGAAGGAGAGAGTGTGGCAAAGTGGAGGTTTAAAGGAAAAGGCTGGGGCACTTGTTTACCCTCCTTTATAGGGACAATGTACAGTTGGGAGCTTTTAATTACGATCGTCAGTCTACAAACTTGCCCTCCTTCGTGATAATATTGGGGCTGTTTCTTTTTTAAATTAAGTAATGGCATGTGTGACTATAATTCCATTCTCTCAAAGGTCTCTGAGCTCCTTAATTGTTATCCTAGTAAGAACATTGCAAAAGCAATGTTCAGCTCTGGTTCTAGAGGGATTGAAATCTCTGAGGATCTAAATGTGTCTTGATCATGGCGTAGTCATGGGTGTGGTAATATATCTTTGTGGATGGCCTCATTGTGGGATCTATTGTCATTAATCTCTTCCGAAAGGTCTCGAAGCTCTGGGGACAGGGGATATGGGATCCAACAGCTCCAGGATAGGATTTCATGTTTTATTTTGGAAAACACTGTCACTTGGAAGGGAAGGTGGCCAATAACTAAATAATGTAATAGCACCCATACTCCATATGTCACATGGAAAGACATAATAAGCTTCAAGACCAAAAACTTCAGGAGCACAATATTGCACTGTGCCACAGAAACCCTTCCACTTTGCTCCAGGGGCCAGTTATTTGCTTAAGCCAAAATTGTAAGTTTTACATGCCCTCCCAATCCAATAGGATGTTCTTGGATGTCTTGGTGGGCAATATTCTGTGTATATAATTGATGGCCAAAGACAGTTCTGTAATATACGAATGCCTCTTTCTCATCTAAAAGCTCACACTTGCTGATGTGTTTCTGCAGGGATCCCGGGCTGTGTATTCCATCACATATAGGTTGTGCCTTGTTTCAATGACTTGAAACAACTGTACTATGTTACTGTGGTTAAATGTTTTACTATTAACCTCAGAAATGACTAAGGTGTCTGTCTTTGTGCCGCTTTTCATATCTTAATAGCCACCATCATCTGGGTCATGATATGAAGAGTCCATTTTGACTTTCTGCAAAAGAGCCCTTTATCTATGGTGCCCAGGATGTAATCCTGTGCCAGGGTGTTCCCCTTCATGGCAACAGTCTCGAGCTCTCTCAACATCATCACATTTCCCTTCTCTTGGTCAGGGTCACCAGAAGCTATAACACGTAAAGATGGCAGGGAAAACAAATTAGAATTACTTCTAGGAAAGCTTACTGCTAAGATTCTAAGATTCAAAGTAGAGATACCTCCAAAGACAAGTCTGGGATGCCTCAAGGCACAGGGAAATCGAACAAGCAAAGACAAGCACAGCAGAAGGAAAGAGGTAAGAAGGCTCAGAGCAGAAAGAAAGCAAGGGCAATGGAAGACAACATTTTAGTCAGGAGAACAGGATCCCCATATCAAAAGACAACACATTGACAAACCTACCTAAGACAGGCATTATGAAGGGCAAGCACTGAGTTTAAAGCCCAAACTTGAGCATCAAGGCAGCTTTACCCAGAAATGCATGGGATGCAACCTGCCCCAGTAGATGAACACAGTATGTACACAGAATGGGGGCAAAAGTTGCACTGCATCTATGAATAAGAATGAAAATTTGTCAATATTTTTCTGGAAATGGATATACTTGAGGTCCTGTGTTATACAGAATAACATATCCCAACAGACACAAATACCGCAAAATTTTCCTTATATGCAGGATCCTGGTAGTTTGAGGCTGGACTAAAGGAAAGGGGAACTATGTGGAGACTGGAGGAGAAGAGAGAGGATGAAATAGAGAGTGAAAGAAAGTGACAAAATCAAAGAGACATCAGGAAAAGAAATATGGATGTTGGCCAGGCAGGGATGCCACTCAGGTTTCTCCCCACATTTCATCCCAGCACTTGGGATGCAAGGCGGGCAAATCTCTGAGTTTTAGGCTACCCTGGTCTACAGAGAATGTTCCAGGTTGGCCAAAAGGCCACACAAAGAAACTCAGTCTACAAAGAACAAGAAAACCAAACCAAAGTAAAGAAGGAAGAAGAGAAGGGAGAGGGATAGGAGAAAAAAGAAAGAATGGAGGAAGGAAGGAAAAATAGCTGGATGTTAATCCATAAAGAAAATGAAAAATAATTAAAAACAAAAAAGAAGAAGATGGAAAAGCTGTAAACAAAGCCCCCAAATGAGTAAAGTCATATGAACAGAAATGCAAACCTCGAGCTCCTGAAGCAAGAGAATAACTCACTCTGTTTAGGTATAGCTGATGTTTAATGTCAAAATCCGAACAATCAACAAATTCCAAATCTGATCCAACCACCAAGTCCTACAACCACCACCAGACAGCTCTCTGCGCAGAAGAACACAGAACAGCCCAGACAGAGCATTATATGATCAGCTGTGGGTCATTCCTCACATGGCTCTCTGTGACATCAGAGCATTAGTGACCAATCAGAGCTGGCACAGCCCACAGTGGCTTTTCTCACTGCTTGGTAACCACAGGCTCTATTGTTACTGTTCATTTCACTGAGAGCAACGACCTGACAAGAGGCACCTTAAGGGAGGGAGAGCTTTACTTAGACTCATGGTATGAGGGGTTTTCTGGGAATGTTGGGGTTCCCCCACTGAGGATTTAGTCTCATGACAAAAGAATGTTTTAGATGGAGGTGGAGACAAAACGGATTGGAAGGACATCTAGATATTTCCAGAAAATGAAAGAGCAAGAAATATGACATCTCTCTACATCTCTCCCCTCCTTTCTCCTCCCCCTCCTTCCTTCCCTCTCTCCCTCCCTCCACTCTCTCCATTCCCATCTCTCTCTCCCTCCTCTCTCTTTCTCTCCCTCTCTTCCCAGTCTCATCTCTCTCCCTCTCTCTCTCTCCCTCCCTCCCACCCTCTCTCTCATCTCTGTCAGATGTCCCATCCTCCAGTCCTGCCTCAGCCAACATCATTTTATTGATGATGTTTCCATACAGTACAAGAGATTCTCTATACATACAGTATATCAAGAATGAACACGAGCCGGGCGGTGGTGGCACACGCCTTTAATCCCAGCACTTGGGAGGCAGAGGCAGTCGGATTTCTGAGTTCGAGGCCAGCCTGGTCTACAGAGTGAGTTCCAGGACAGCCTGGGCTACACAGAGAAACCCTGTCTCGAAAACCCCACCAAAAAAAAAAAAAAAAAAAGAACGAACACAAAAGAGTAGAGGATTAGGAAAAGTCCTGTCCTAGATATGTATAGGAAATAGCCGATTTAGGAATATGCATAATGTTGTTATGTATTAGCAGTATAAACTTTACCATGAGCTACACCATCCTTCATTTTGCCATTGGTTAGATCTTAGTTATAGTAATGTTTCTATGTTGTCTTTTCACATTAAAAATGTGTTTGTTTTAAGGAAGTCCTGGAAGCTGCCTGTTTGTGGCATACTACAAACTAATTAGAAATCCCCAGGAAAGGCAACCAAAACCTTTGAAGAACATGCAATCATATCTACAAGAGCAGACTTAAGAAACTGAGCTTGCGAGTCTACTCTGCCTTTCAGAACCATCAAAAACTAAACATCTTTCATATAAAGCCATGGAAATCTTACTTATGGAATCAAAGGTTATTAGTACCTCAAGATGCAATAATAGTAGAAATAACGTGTAACAACAGATCAACACCAATGCGACCTGCTTAAGCATTTTGTCACTATTTCTAAATTTTATATCGACCTGACAGGAAGTGAATATTAAACCTAAGTGCTAATGTCTTCCCGTAATAAGCATTTTATTTTTTAATGCCTACCAGGGGAGTTCTTTCTAGCATTTAATTCAAATGTGCTGTAAACACCATCCTCTGTTAGCATGGCTGTGGCCACCCGCATCAGAGCCGCTGACTGCCCACAGGAATGCCTCCCAAGATCGGTCCTGTTGCTGATTCCCCATAGGACAGTGCAGGGAATCTTTAGATCTTTATCTGAGACTCTAGGCACTCATTTCTGAACCGCTCTCTCAGAGGTCTGCAGTTCTACCCTCCTGCTCAGCGTCTCAGGAAGTGCTAGCATATAGAGACAGACCATTAGCTGAAGGGGCTTCTGCTTTCTCAGCTATGAGGAAGTCAGCAAGTGTACTACGTATAATATTTTGGAAATGTAAGCTGTTTGGAGGTCACCCGTCACTGGTTCACCAAGCTGGACTTGGTGGGATCTTTCCTTTATCTGTCACTGATACTCTATATTGAGGCATTTATTCATGTCTACCCAGGAAAAGTCAACACAACAAAATGAAGAATATTTAATTACATAGTTACGTTGTTCCATTCCTTACACCCAATACATAATCATTGTGATAAAGGGGAGATAGAATAATTTGAAGTTACTGAGGTTTCATGGCAGCCAGTTTAAACTAACAGTAAAATGGGTCTATGATCCCTTTCAGTGCATAAGCCCCTTTGCACTTTGTATGTACTTGTGCATGTGTGTGCGTGTGTGTATTCTACAGGTATGTGTATGTTTGTATGATTTTCGTATAGAGGCCCAAGGTTGATGCTGGTGTCTTCCTCAGTCTCTCTCTTATCAAAAACGGTCTTTCACTGAACCCAGAGCTTGCTACTTCCAACTATTCTAGCTGGTTATTTGCCTGTGGATTCCCTGTCTCCACCTCCCCAGTGCTGGGCTTACAGGTGACTGCTGTGTCTGCCTGGCTCTCATGAGGGATCTGAACTCAGGCTTTTATGCTGGCATGACAATCACTTTTTTTACTGGGTCCTTTACAGTTTATTGCAATGTGTCCTGTGCTCCCTGAAGCTGCTGCCATTCCAGTTATTATCGAATGGAGAACGTGGGAAGCCACGCTCTGAGCCAGTTTCTGTCTATTGCATAGTAGAAGGGAATTCAAAAGAATCACATAGGCAAACCCCAATCTTTTTACTTAGTTTCACCACCTAACAATGCTTAGGTTCCTGTTTTGATTACTGATGACCCTGTGCCCTCTGTTTGCATTAGTCTTTTTTTAAACTGTGGAGTTTTTTGTTTTTTTTTTTTAATTCACACCTTTATTATAAACTACAAAAATTTTAGAAAATGCAAAAATAATTACACATTGCCAAACAGGATAATTTTTCTTAATTGGCCACATTATAATTCAAGCTAGTTTGTCTGGGTTCTTTTTTTTTTTTTTTTTTTTTTTTTTTTTTGGTTTTTTCGAGACAGGGTTTCTCTGTGTAGCCCGGGCTGTCCTGAACTCACTCTCTAGACCAGGCTGGCCTCGAACTCAGAAATCTGCCTGCCAATTGCTGGGATTGAAGGCATGTGCCACCACCGCCCGGCTTTGTCTGGGTTCTTAATGCTAAGCTTAAACTAAAAGCAGATATTGGGCTTCCACACCCACTAGAGTTAACTGCTAAGACATGGCTTAGTAGGCTGTCTATGCCTAGCGGCAGCACCTCTAATGACCCCCAAACAAGTAAAAGGCTCTAGTCAGAAACCGGTACAGGCTGAAAGAGTTGTCCTAGACACCAAACACCCTAGGACAGGCCTTTAACTAATGCTGTAAACCATTTGGTTCTAAACTAAGTTAAATTTTTTTCTAAAAAATTGTTTCTTGGATTTGCAGTTCAAATGCAAACAAATAGGACATACTTTGGCTGAGGTCTCTGAAGTTTCTATCTGGCTATGTTGGATTTTAACTGACTATTTGAAGTCATCGTGAAATAGGATCCTTGTCAGTCAGTAGCTGAATACACTTGTCCCTGAGAAAATCCGTAATATAAGCCCTGTTGGAGCACTGGCCTCAGTTAGCCTGGCTGGTACATGTGCATCAGATGGGCTCAACTCCTCGTCTCACGCATCCTGTTAAGACTTTTCAGCCAGACTCTCTGATTCTAATAAAATTGGGGTTCAATCCCTTTTATTAGGTCCATCATCTATAAGTTTCAAATTGATTACTTGGTAGATGAAAATCAAACATTAATATCAGTGGTCAGAGGTATTGGAGGAGGCTGTGAAAGCTGCCTCTGTGGACTAGGCCGGCCCTCTTCTAGATCAGCTGCAAGTTTTAAAGTTGGTGGTGTGGATGAGTGAGTGCCAACTTTAAAATTAACATTCTGCTGATCACTTGATTATGTCATTAAAATTGAGAAGGAATGATCCAGGATGAGAAGTGAATACATCGATCTCTCTTCCTTTTTAACTTCCAGCTCAGGGCCTTGTGTTTCTTAAGCAATTCTCTTATTGTCTTGGTCTGTATGTGTGATGTGAATGGCTGTATGTTCTCGGGTATGTGCAGGTACACATATGTGCATATGCATGTTGGGGCCCAAGAGCAGCCTTCAGTATGGTTCCTCAGCAGATGCTGCTCACCTGGTTCTTAAGATTGGTTCTCTTGCCAACACCTGGTACTTTTCACTACAGCGAGGCTGCCTGGCTTGCAAGTTCCAGGGATTACAAGATTTTGCCACCATGCCTAGTTTTTTAGGTGGGCATTGAAAGCCAACCATAGAGGTCTTCATGGCTGAAGGCAAATATTTTTCCAACTAAGCCACATCTATTTTTAAACAACCTTACCCCCAACGAGTACATATGCCAGTATATACCTGTGTACCTGTGGTGGGTTACCTAAAGGATGTGAAATCAATCCATTCTTCTAGATCCATTCACCAACAGGATCATCTTAGCTCACAGAAATAACTAATCTGACCTGTACAATATTTTAAAAAGTAGTAGTCAACTTTGAAAATTGAAGTTAGGTGTGGTGTTACAGGGCTATAATGTCAACCCTAGGGAAGGGGAGGGAAGGGAGGCAGGAAAATCAGGAATCAAGACTAAGTTTTCATTATAGTTTCAGGGTAGCCTAGGCTAACTGAGATCCTGTCTCAAAAAAAAATTAAATAGAAAAAGAAAATTGGGATTGCAAATCTGGAAGGTAGGATCACAATACACCAGACATGGCAATGTCTACTGGAGTTGAGAAATGCCTGTTGCTCCATTTAATTATGGAAAGAGGCTGTGGGGTCACAGTCCACACCTATCTGTCTCTGTCTCTCTCTCTCATACACACACCACACACACACCACACCACACACACACACACACACAACACACACACATAACCACACACACCACAACCACACACCACACACACACCACACACACACACACACACACACACACACACACACACACACACACACACACACCACACACACACACACACACACCACACACACACACACCAAACACACTCACACACACAGCCCACAATAGCACACACACTTATCACATCCTCACATATCACCCAACTCACACACCCAATTCACCACTCCACCACAACTATACACACTGTACACCAGCCACACACACACTCAAACACACCACTACCACACCTTTATTCACAAAATTACCACATCCACATCCTTCACCACACCACACACACCACTACACACAACCAGACACCCAAAACACGACACCCAACACACACAATCACCACTACACTCACGTACACTACACACCTATGAATCCCATGCCACGCCCTGTATACTTGCTATAATCTTCAATGTCTAACGGTGGCAGGCCACCAGAGTTTGCACTGCTGCGCTTCTTGCTTTGCGTGTGGCTGTCATCTGTCCATACAGACACTCTAAAACAGCCTTTAACCTTTATTTTCAGCTTAGTTGTGACATGTTATTTGTTGGTTTTGTTGCGTTCCACACACACACACACTATCTTTAGACAGATGTCATATGGCGTGACTGGTCCAAGAACACAATCTCCTGACTCATGTTTGTATTGTAAAGGTATGATGCCATGCCATGATACACATCTTTGGGTGTGCAAGCTGGGACTCAAACTCAGGATCTTGGCATGCTAGGCAAGCTCGCTATTACCTACTGACCTCTTTACAAACCAGAATCTTCCACAAAAACCTTTAGAAGACGTTTTCTCTTTGGCTTTATTAAGAACACCAGCTATGCTTGTGTGAAACCGTGTGCTTGCTTTTCCCTCATAAATACAGCACTTTATCTGTTCTTTGTCATTTGCCTGATGGCTAAAAATTCTTTTTTTTTTTGGTTTTTTTGAGACAGGGTTTCTCTGTATAGCCTTGGCTGTCCTGGAACTCACTCTATAGACCAGGCTGGCCTCGAACTCAGAAATCCACCTAGCCTCTGCCTCCCAAGTGCTGGGATTAAACCACCGCCCAGAGGCTAAAAATTCTAAAGAGGAGAGATGGCTCAGCTGTTAAAGGCTAGGCTCACAACCAAAAATATAGGAGTTCGGTTCCCAGCACCCACAGCTGTCTCTCCGGCCATGAAAAAAAATAAAAAAAAAAAAAAAATCTAATGTGGAATCTGTAAGCTCTTCTCAGCAGCGGTCTTGGCCATTGCTCTGATCACTCCAGCCTCAGTCTTCCCTCTCCCACTATGAACTTCAGTGAAGAGAAATAAAAGACTAGAAAGCTTAATACCTAGCGTTCTAGTTTCAATTCTGTTGTTGTGACAAAATACCCTGAGAAAAAGGAACAGTGGCAGAGGGGAAACAGCAGGGGAGAGTGTTTACTTGACTTCCAGTTCCAGACTATGGTTGTCATTGCAGGGAAGTCAAGGCACATCACATTGTCACAGGGAAGTCAAGGCACATCACATTGTCACAGGGAAGTCAAGGCACATCACATTGTCACAGGGAAGTCAAGGCACATCACATTGTCATAGGGAAGTCAAGGCACATCACATTGTCACAGGGAAGTCAAGGCACATCACATTGTCACAGGGAAGTCAAGGCACATCACATTGTCACAGGGAAGTCAAGAGCACAGAGAATAAACATGTAGTTCTTTGTTCGCTTGCTCTCTTGGTACTCAATTCAATTTCTCTACTCGGATACAGTCTAGGACCCAGCCCATGAAACGGTGTCACACACAATGTGCATGAGAGGCTGAGACAGGAGGATAATGGGTATGAATTCACAAGGACAAAAACAACAAAAGAAGGAAAGAAAGGTCAAGAGATCCTGGTAGATTTCTAAATAGAGAGAACAGGAAACCAGTGAAGAAAAAAACCAGCTCAGAGTAAGAGAAATGGATAAAATGAGCCAGTCGGGAGCTGTGGAGTGAGCTCAGCCAGGACATGCGCTCAAGAGTCGGGACTGGAGTTTGAATCCCTAATGCCTATGTAAAAGCTGGGCACCGTGGCACACATCTGTCATCTCAACACTCAAGGAGCAGAATACAGGAAGATCCCTGGGATTCATAGGCAATCCTGTGTCAAATAAATAAATAGAAATGAAGACATGGTAAAGGAAAGAATTGGACACTCGTGAAAAAGTAAAACAGTTCTTAAGAAAAAGACAAGTGTACAAAGGTAATCATAGGATGCTGCCTGGTCTATGCTACTTATGCAATCATATCATTGAAAGCATCAGCCGTATACTTAGCCAAAGGAAGGAGTTTATTGGATGAATAGGGGAAGCACAGACAGGGAGGAGCTTTGAGATCAATTCCCCTTACGTAGTCTGACCTGGATTTCAAGACTTACTTGTGCCAAACAGAAAAAAGTACAGGCAACGAGTGACGGAGTGTAAGCGTGGAGCGTGGATCATAGCAAGTGCCGCGGCTTATCACCCTTACTGTCTTAGACCATGTGACGTGGGAAAACATGCCAGTGTGTCATGAGCCCAGTAGAGAGGCCAAGAAGAAACTTAGGGCTCTAGCCAAGAAGTGAAAGAAGCCAACACCCATGTGAGTGAGCCATCTTACAGTCAGCCTCCACCCTCAGGCAAGCCTTCAAGCGCTCACACCCAAAGCCAGAAACACCAACTGTGATGGCTCGACTTAATTAACACCTACCAGAATAATGAAGCAAAACCTTGGCATTAGCCTACAATGGTGTCCAAAGACAATTAGATCATGAGGTCTCTGACCTTATCAAGAGGAATCCCTCAGTGAGTTCATAATGTGATGATTACTGGGAGGTGGTGAAGAATTAGAACCTTTGGAAGAAGCAAGTTATCAGGGCTGTCCTGTCTTGCCCTAGCCTCTTCCTGGATCAGATTTCTCTGTCCTATCTTAAAAGAAGTAAAGAGCCTCTTCCACCACCTGAGTTCTTCCTGGGGCATGGTACCAGCCAACAGTAGACTGAACTCCTAAAAACAAATCCTTCCTCCCTTAACATGTTCCTGTCAGGTACTTGGATACAGTGACAAACATAATACATTTAGAATAAATATTTTAAGACATTTTAACAATCATCAATCTATTAACCCATCCATTTATTTAGATTGTGTATGTGTGTGTGAAGGTATATGTGCAACTGACAGAGGGCCACTTACAGGAGTCACTGTGGGTCTGCCTTTTCCTCAGAGGCCGTGGGGGTTCAGACAACTGACAAATGGAGAAATGTAATGAGAAAACTCTATTGTTCCAGAAATAGGGTACATAAAAGGCTTTTAGGGGTACAGGTGGAAAGTGCTAATACAGTACCTAATTATCATGTAAGCAGGAAGCCAGAGCGGGACTTGTGTGCTTGGACAGCTCTGTACAAGGTCATTCTTCAGACAAGGCCAGGCACCTGTGTTCAGGGACACTCTCAAAACAAAGTCAGCCAGAGAAAGGGAAGCCCCTCTGACAAAGGGAGCCCTCGCCACCATGGGTGACTGACTTTAATAGCAGGGTTCCCCAACAGTCAGTCATCAGTTGGTTCTCTCCTACAGTGAGCTCGGGATTAATCCTCACACTCCTCAGCATAGAATCTGGGAGGTAATAAATGCTTGTTGTTTTAAGCCATTATATTTTTAGGTAATTTGCTAAATGACAGCACATTACAAACATAAACTGATAAGCAAGAAATATATTATAGTTATACAAAGAGAGTTTGGAATCAATTACAAAAAAAAGAAAGAAAGGAAGTAAAAAAGAAAGAAAACACTGTTCATTGAAGACGCCTAATATAGACATGAATAAGGGAAAAGTCTGATGTTTTTCACTAAAAAGATTTTGTTACTAATCTGTCTTTCAAAAAGTGTTTATCCATTTTATGTATATTGGTGTTTTGGCCACCAATACATACAATATGTCTGTGCACCACATGAATATCCTATGACAGTTGTGAGCTGCCGTGTAGGTACTGGGAATTGAACCTATGTCCTCTGGAAGAGCAGTCAGTGCTCTCAGCCACCAAGCCATGTCTCCAGTCCTCAAAATCTGTCTTTAAAAATACATTGTGGACATTTCATTAATTTTCTATTGTGGAAAAGTTGTCAGTCTACATGTGTTAAGACTTTAAAAGTCTTATTACACACACACACACACACACACAAAACTGTATTTGAGACAGTATTTCTCTATGTAGCCTTGGCCTAGAATTCACTATGTAAATCAAGCTAGCTTCAAACTCAGAGACCTCCTGCCTCTGTCTACTGAGTGCTAGGATTAAAGGTATGCATGGCATTTAATATATTTAACCACAAGTGTATTCATATATATGATATGTGTCCTTGTAGGGCTGTGAAAGGCAGCCTGGTTTCTGATTGAACACAGGCTGGAAACTCTGGAGACCCCAAGTGATCCTGAGGGGTCCCCAGGTGGGACTTCAGGTGACCCTAAGGGACAGAAGGCATTTCACCACACTTCCAGACTCCAGGCTCCTGGCACAAGGCTGCAGCCCTCCATAGATTTGTGTCCTTCAGTCATGTAAGGGCAACGCCCCTACTAGCCCCTCTGCAGGTAGAAGGCATGACCACAGGTCACATAGCCTCAAGACAGATCTCCATATTAATGAGGTACCAAAAGGCCTGAGGGCTTAGCCAATTAAGTTTTCCTTCCCATACCCTCCTCCTGGCAAAAAGTATTTAACCTCAGGCCCATCCTGAGGGTACAGTTTATCATCTACTTTCTGCCATGACAATAAACATCTTGCCGGGCAATGGTGGTGCACAACTTTAATCCCAGCACTTGGAGGCAGAGGCAGGTGGATTTCTGAGTTCGAGGTCAGCCTGGTCTACAGAGTGAGTGCCAGGACAGCCAGGGCTACACAGAGAAACCCTGTCTCGAAAAACAAAAAAATGGGGTGGGGTACAAAAAAAAAGAAAAGAAAAAAAAACAAAACAAAAAAAAAAACAAAAAACAACAAAAACAAAACAACAACAACAAAAAAGACCAGTGACTGTTTTCTTTCCACCAGTGGGGAACAACGAAACAGGTCTTTGTCTACAGAGCCAACGTCCAATCTCCTGCAGAAGACCTCTGCGTTCCCAACCCCAGTGATCACCAACCCAAGCAAGCCAAGCGCCAAGCTGACTGCTGCCAACAAACCAAGGACTCTCATCCTTGTGGGGCACAGCCAGAGCGCTCTCCGCATCTCCTCTTTGCAGCTGGGCAATCCAGTCTGTGAGCCCCCATTTCATTCTCAGCTCTTTTGAGGCTTCCAGCTGCACCTGGGTGTCCAAGAGCCTAAGAACCAGACAATCCAAGGCCCTGCTGCAGGCCTGGGGACCCAAGTCAACTCCGGCTGTCCTCCAAGACCTCAGACTGCGCTCCCCAACTCCCGGAGTGATGTCCTCACAGTGGCTTCTCACAGCCTGACAGCCACCTGGCTCCAGCGTGGGACAAAAGTGCAGTCAAATTTCCTGCATCCTGCCTCCCGCCTCCCCAAACAGTGGCCCTGTAAGGCCCCAGAGGAGGCTCGGTCCCCTGCTCAAGTCCCAGGAACCAGTGCTCCCCAAAGACCACTGAAGTCAGCACTTGATGCAATCAAAGCAAGAGGCTGTTTACTTGGGAACAAGCTCACTGGGGCTCGCCTCACACTTCCCGCAAGAGGGAAAGAGAGAGAGAGCCCCAAATATCAAAAAACACAGGTTTATAAAGACAAAAGGCCACAGGCTGGGAAGGGGCTGAGGAATAGGGGCTTCCTAGGCAGGAATGCTCTTGATTATATTTCTTATCAGCACACAGCTGGGAAACTGAGGAGTCAGGACGTTCCAGGCAGGAGTGGGCTCTCTTATCAGCACACACACAGCTGCAGTTTTCAGAAATATTTGGTATGTTCCTGCCTTGGGGCCCTTCCCGGGTGTTCAAGAGTTCACCGTCCCGTGTTATTCTAAGATACTGGCCAATTAAATTTTTTTTTCTTATAGCCCTAGCCCCGTGGCAGGTCAGACTTAGGACCCCTACTTTAACCCAACATGTCCTCTTATAGATATTCACATACACATATCTATATAAATATAACATTTGGAAATGTAGTTTTGAAACAGTTTTAAATACCTGGAAAAATATAATTACAGAATTAGAGCAAAGGTTAAAAATGATTTTCATCTATTTTAGATCTTACATTGTTTACTTGGAAACATACATGCAAAGTGAATAGTCAAGGACACAATCTAAATGCTACAACCCCATAGTAAAGCTCCTCATAGCCAGAGTGGTGACATACACGCTTAATTCCAGCACTCGGGAGGCTGAGGCAGGCAGGTTTCTGAGATCAAAGCCACCCTGGTTTATAGCACGAGTTCCAGGCAGCAGGGCTACTCTGAGAAACCCTGTCTCAAAAAAAAAAAAAAAAAAAAAGAAGTTCCACATGTTGTGGGGACCCCCCCCCAACATAAAATTATTTTGTTGCTACTTTTATGAATCAAAATGTAAATATCTGTGTTTTCTGATGATCTTAGACATCCCCTGTGAAAGGGTCGTTCAACCCCTAAAGGAGTTGTGACCCATGGCCTATGACTGGTTGTGTGCTGCTATGTAGGTGCTTCGAATTGAACCCAGGACCTCTGGAAGAACAACCATTGCTCTTAACCACTGAGCCATCTCTCCAGCCCACCTGTGTGTTCCTTCACTGTGATCTTCTTACCATTATTGTAAAAGTTCAAGAGCTTAATCTCAAAATTAATTTGGACAACTTGTTCCTGTCCTCATAGAATATTCTTGTTGAAATTCTATGTGACTGAGCTACTTTATTATGTGAAACACCCCTTTGTTGTCTTCAGAGTTGTTTGACCCCACCGCGAAAACGGGTCGTGACCCACAGGTTAAGAACCATTGATCTAAAGACTCTAACAACGCCAGGAACAATTTTTCTATAAGAAAAAAATGTATTCAGTACACTTCCAGAGAGCAGCAAAGCTGGGCAGCAATTAGAGTACCACAAGCAGACTTTAAGGAAGATTATTTTGGTTAAAAGAAAAGAACTAATTATAATAAGAAGATACAAACAATACAAGAAGGATAGTAAGTTACCTTCCATGGAAAGATATGTTACATCATAACAGACACTTGTACAGTGATTAAGAGCACTGCCTGTGGTCCATAATGCTAGTATTTAGACACTCAACTTTGCTATGGACAAGCTGGATTCTCTTGGCTTCTATGTTTCTTTACATTGTCATCTCTAAAATGTGATGGCAGTGAGACCTATCTGAGAAGGCTACTTCCTAAATAGTTCAAATGAGTTAATAGTCATACATCCCTTGACACAGAACCTGGCCAGAGGAACTACAATGTAGGAATTAATAAAAAACATGATGTAAGCGCCCTTAGCAACAAGAGATTGTGACTGAAATCTGCCACTCTGACATAGCATGACTTCAGAATTCATATAAAAAAGGGTATGAAAATAATAGTTTCCAATAAAAAAAAAGAAAAACAGTTCAATCCATGATTGTACAGAAAGCACAAATCTTATATAAACTAATATGAAATAGTTTGGAAAATTCTGAAAGATTTCATGGTCTTCAAGTTTTATTATATAGCAAGTACATTTCTACTTAGATTGTGTGTTTAGTTATTTAGATGGTACAAGATTTAGTACAGCTAAGGTAAAGCCTCTGGCCTGTGTCAACCTGTTTTGTCACATTGGGGAAATTATTTTAGCCTCTTGAAATCCCAGCTTCCTCATTTATAAAATGTGGATGTTGAAATATATAATTTAAAAACCATGTCCACTTTCAGATTCTATAATATTGGTCTTTTGTGTCTAAAACTCAGATGAGGCCTGGGGTTGATGTAAGTAGTAGATAGTTGCCTAGCTTATGTCCAGCTCTGGATTTTCATCTAGTCCTGAAAATACGGAGTACAGCCATGGGTGTGTAACATGAATTGGCTCAAAACAATGTTGGTTTTTTTTTTTTAACATTATACTTAAAGAATATGGTTGTTTGTTTTTGGCATATTTTGGCATATTGTTCATCTTAGTCAGGGTTTCTATTCCTGCACAGAGTTCATGACTAAGAAGCTTACACTTCCACATTGCTGTTCATCACCAAAGGAAGTCAGGACTGGAGCTCAAGCAGGTCAGGAAGCAGAAGCTGATGCAGAGGCCATGGGGTTGCAGCTTACCTGCTTGCTTCCCCTGCCTTGTTCAGCCTGCTTTCTTATAGAAGCCAGGACTATTAGCCCAGGGATGGCACCACCCACAATGGACCCTCCCACCCATGATCACTAATTGAGAAAATGTCTTACAGTTGGATCTCATGGAGGCATTTCCTCAAGGGAGGCTCTTTTCTGTGATAACTCCAGCTTGTGTCAAGTTGACACACAAAACCAGCCAGTACATTGTTATTGTCATTATTATTAGAGGCATCATAGAACTACAGTTATCAATTCAGATTATTGAGCTAAAGAGACAGCTCAGGTGTTAGAAGCACATAAACTTTCTTGCAGAGCTCCTTAGTTCAGGCATTCCTAACCTCATGTATCTCCAGCTCCAGTGAATCTAATGCTCTCCTCTGGTCTCCATAGACAATTGTACTCACATTCACATACCCGCAACACACACATGATTTTAAAATAACAATAATGTGTCTTTCTTAAAGGTTCAGATTCTAAGCCAAGCGTGATTGTGTATGATTATAATTCAAGTACTCAAGATGGGGAGGAGGAAGATCTCAAGTTCAAATCAGTCCAAAGTAAACTGAGGGCCTCTCTGAAAAAAACCAGGGGCTGTAGATGTAGCTCAGTGGTACACAACTGCCTAGAAGGACGAATGCCTTGAGTTTGGTCCCAAGCAGAAAGAGCAAGGGCCAGAAGCACAGAGTAGGAGTCAGAGAAAGCAACTTCAGAGTCTCGAATTTACAAGTCTTATTTAAAGTTTAACTGTTCCACTTACATACTGTGAGACTCTGATGTCCACAAAATTAAAATGAATGCAAACTTAATCATTGAGTTGTTTGGCCAAATGAAATAACATAATGTAAAGGGTAAAAACTGTTAGCTACTGTTATTTATTTCTGAAGCTGTAGAACTGCATAACACTAACACTGCATTTGGTGGCAGACCATTGCACTAAAGAGCGATGTTCTCTCCCTATGCAGCCATTTCCCCTGCCTCATCTTGGTGTGCAAAAATCACAAATCAAGAAATAGATTCATTGGGCCACATAATCCTTTCAATACTAATTGTTTTTCAAGAAACAACCCAAAAGCCAGACATAAAGACCCATGCCTGAAATCCTAGTACTTGGAAAGGTGGAGGCAGGAGGGTTAGGAGTTCAGTCATCCTATGTTGCAAAGCCAGTTTGAGGCTAGCCTAGGCCACATGAGGCCCTGAGAGAGGGGAACTGAGAGTGAGGGAGAGTGAGAGAGAGGAAGGCAAAGAGGGAATGGGGAAGAGATTTCAGGTACTATTTATCACCATGACTTTTGTTGT
>JAJTUV010004397.1:0-21161 GCA_021653895.1 Mastomys natalensis
GGAAACGCAATAAACAGAGACCAGTGAAAATCAAGGAAAGGTATGAACCAATGATTTAGCAGAAATCTATAGAACATTTCTTTTTTTTTTTTTTTTTTTTTTTATTTTTTTTTTGGTTTTTCGAGACAGGGGTTTCTCTGTGTAGCCCTGGCTGTCCTGGAACTCACCTTGTAGACCAGGCTGGCCTCGAACTTCAGAATCCGCCTGTCTCTGCTCCAATGTGCTGGGATTAAAAGGCTGGCGCCACCACCGCCCGGCTAGAACATTTCATCCTAAAACAAAACAATATACCTTCTCAGTACCTCATGGTACCTTCTCCAAAATTTGACCATATAATTGGTCACAAAATAGGCCTCAAGAGTATAAAAAATTGAAAAATCCCTTGCATCCAATCAGATCACCTTGGACTAAGGCGTCTTCAATAACACTAAAATCCAATTGAAAACCCCAATAAAAATTTAGAAACTGAACATTGACAACTTGGTCAGGGAGGAAAATAAGAAAGAAATTAAAGACATTTTAGAATTTAATGAAAATGAAGATATATCATATCAAAACTTGTGGGACACAATGAAAGCAGTGATAAGAGGAAAACTCATAGTTCTACGTGCCTACAAAAAAGAAACTGGAGAGATCACAGACTAGCAGCTTGACCCACACATGAAAGCTCTAGAACAAAAAGAAACAATACACCCAAGATTAGTAGATGACAGGAAATAATCAAACTCAGGGCTGAAATCAAACAAGTAGAAGCAAAAGAACTACTCAAAGTATCAAACAAAACCAGGAGCTGGTTCTTTGAGAAAATATACAAGATAGATAAACCCTTAGCCAGACAACCAGAGTGCACAGAGACAGTATCCAAAATTAATAAAATCAAAACTCATAAGGGAAACATAAGAACAGAAACTGAGGAAATTAAAAAAATCATCAGATTCTACACAAAAGCTTATACTCAACAAAACTGGAAAATCTGGATGAAATGGATAATTTCTAGACAGATACCAGGTACCAAAGTTAAATCAGGAGCACATAAACCGTCAAAATTATTCTATATCTCCTAAAGTATAGTAGCAGTCATTAAAAGTTTCCCCACCAAAAAAACCTCAGGATCAGATGGTTTTAGTACAGAATTTCTATCACACTTTCCAAGAAGTCCTAATACCAATCTCACTAAAACTATTCTACAAAATAAAAACAGAAGGAACACTACTGAATTCATTCTATGAAGCCACATTTATGCTCATACCTAAACCACACAAAGAAAGACCCCAACAAATGAAAGAGAACTTCGATCAATCTCCCTATGAATATCAGTGCAAAAAATACTCATTAAAAATTCTTGCAAACCGAATTCAAGAACACATCAAAACAATCATCCACCATGATCAAGTAGGCTTTATCCCATGAATGCAGGATGGTTAAATATACAGAAATTCATCAACGTAATCCATTATATAAACAAAACTCAAAGGAAAAAAAAACATGGATCATCTCACTAGATGCTAAAGAAATCATTTAACAAAACTGAACACACCTTCATGGTAAAAGTCTTGGAAAGGACAGGAATTCATGGCCCATACTAAACATAGTAAAAGCATATTTCAGCAAAAGCAGTTAGTCAACATCAAACTAAATGGAGAGAAACTTGAGACAATCCCACAAAATCAGGGACTAGACAAAACTGCCCACTCTCTCCCTACCTATTCAATAGAATACTAGAAGTCCTAGTCTGAGCAATTAGACAACAAAAACGGGTCAAAGGAATACAAATTGGAAAGGACAAAGTCAAAATATCACTATTTGCAGATATGATAGTATACTTAAGTGACACCAAAACTTCCACCAAAGAACTCATAACCTGATAAACAACATCAGCAAATTGGTTGGATATAAAATTAACTCAAACAGATATGTAGCTTTCCTCTACTTAAAGGATAAATAGGCTGAGAAAGAAATTAGGGAAATGACATCATTCACAATAGTTACAAATAATATAAAATACCTTGGTGTGAATGTTACCATGAAATTGAAAGAATTGTATGACAAGAATATCAAGTCATGAAGAAAGAAATCAATGAAGATATCAGAATGTAGAAAGATCTCACATGCTCATGGATTGGCAGAATCAATATAGTAAAAATCACCATCTTGTTGAACACAATCTACAGATTGAATGCAATCCCCATCAAAATTCCAATTCTGTTCTTCACAGAATTAGAAAGAGCAGTGAAATGTAGATAAATAAAGTATCCAATAATAATAAAAATCAAAAAAAAAACCAATCAAACAAAAAAGAGATAATGGAACTAGCTATCGCAATGGAGCATTAGAGACTTTTTGGCAGCAATTTAATATTAACCATATTTCTGGGATTTTTTTTATAATTGTCAAGGACAAGGAACTGTGGAAGGGACCCATCGAACTTTAAAATAATATTTTCATAGAATAAAAAAGGAGGAAGTATATCCCTATATACCACAAATTTACTCAAATCATGTTCTTTATTATTTAATTGTTTTTAAAATTTGGATGCCAAGGAACTTTCTGCTAAGTGTCTATGGTGCTCTATAACTAGGCCTACTTATGCAAGGGGAAAGGGAAGGATCAACTTACTGGTGTACGGCATGATCCTGATCATGTTTTTAGTATGGGGAAGAGGGAAAGTTTGTGCTTTTTTCTACAGGATGCTGAAGGAGCATGGTTGCTGCCAGAGTGACTTGGGAGATACGCTGATGCCAGGTAGGACAAAGAATGATGCTGACCTGTGAGCTTCCTGAGTGCCCTAACAAGGGTGACTGGGGAGCTGTATTGGACATATGTTCCTGACCCACCTTTGCTTGCCTATATCCCAAATGGGACAAGATACTTTGCCTCAAATTTTCAGACCTTGTGGGACAGAGAATCAAAAAGAGAAATTATAATTTTATTTTTCTTAAAGGTGACCACCTATTAGGACTCAATCATATACTGGTCTAGAAATCAGTTCAACATTGGAAATAACAGTCTACATTTGGAAGGCTGGATCTGTACATTTTCAAAAACATATTTGGAAGTTAGCTGTAGTTCACTATGATGTTACAATATCAAGAGATAAAATTGGGACAGGATCTGGTTTCAAACAAGGGTTAGTGCATGTTTTAAGGCTCTTTTTACTGTCAAGTTAAAATTACTTTTGTTTCTTCTACAGTATTTAATTTAAGTTGCAGTGATTGTATGCTTTCTAGTTGTATTAATGTGTTGAAACCTGGCATTTCAGTTATGGAGGTCTATCAACCATCTTTTGTTTTATTACCCTAAGTATCACAGAAACTTGGTCTTATGAAAAAAAAGCTTGTAAGAAGTGGTCAGGATTTAAGCAGAAGCAAAAGGGTAGTGGGCTTGATTATTGCTGGTATAGAGCTTTAATTACATTAATTACTATCACCACTGCTTCTGCAATAGCTTTGACACAAAAGTTAAGACAGCTACTTTTGCTAATCATTTAGCAAAAAATGTTACTAATATGTTGAATATACAAGAGGATTTAAATAGGCATTTGGAACAACAGATTGATGCTCTTTATCCTATTCAAATTATTGGAAGGAGGTTCAGAGTTTTAAGAGTAAGGATCCATCTCAAGTGTCATGCCAAATACCATTGAATTCATGTTAGTTCTAAAATTTACAGTGGTAGTCATTATAATTAGGAAAAAGTTTAAAGACACATGCAGGGTATTTGGCCTGAGTTCAGTATTTCTATTTTGGTCAACCTTCAAGAATGGAATATATAGCTTGACTATACTAGCCCTTTTTGTCCTGGGAATGCTTTTATTCCTGCCCATTGTGTGAAAGCTTGTCTTTAACAACATCATCATGTAGACAGTCAAATACATGCCTGAGACAGGCTCAGTCTTTTTTATGAAATAAAAAAGGGGGAGAGGAGGATAGTTTTTGGAGCTGTTTGCCAAGAATATAACATTGGCCAAGGACAAGGAAATGGGCTGATTGGTAGTAACATGACATTGGCCAAGGACAAGGAATTAGGCTTCAGGCAGGAATCTGAAATTAGGCTAGAAGAAAGAAGTAATTTCAGGCAGGAATCTAAATCTTAGGATAGAATAAAGAATAATTTCAGATAGGAATATAAATCTTAGGCTAGAACAAGGAAGTAGGCTTCAGACATGAAAATGACTTTGGGATAAGACAGGGAAATTAACTCACATATTTTTGTCATCTTGATAAGTCCTTAAACACAGTGATCATGGGAGTGTTCGAAGAATTTTGTTTATTGCCTTGCTTATTCTGTGACTATCTGTGTTTATTGTTTTGCTTGTTCCTTGACTATTTGCATCTAGTGTATTGCTAGTTCCTCAACCTAGAACTGATCTTAATACTTGCATGTAATGAAAATGGTATAAAAGCAAAAAGGAGGAGGTGGGATGGGATAGGGAGTTTCTAGGGAGGGGAAATGGGGAAAGGAGATAGCATCTGAAATGCAAATAAATTAAATATCCAATTAAAAAATAAAAATTTTAAATTTGAATTATTTTATTTACTTTACCATAGATTGATTATGACTCAATGCTTTACTATATTTTACATGACTATTTTCACTTTCAATGGCAACCTGTACATATCTTATACTTCTAGTCTTGGGGAGACATAAATACTATGGTGTCATTATTTAAACTTTTTTTTTAAAGAAAAATTTTGTTGGGAAATTTATTCTTACTTTCCCCATTATAAACTGCTTTTATGTCAGAGATGAGTGTAATAGACCTTCTTATATTGAAGAGGCTCCAAATTAAATAGAAACAGAAATGAAGTAGAAGGGTGAGTTAATCAATCTTCTGTCATTATTGCAAAACACTGGGAATAACTAACTTAGCAAGAGAAAAAGATTCTTTTGTCTTCTGTCTTTAGGCCTGTGAAGAGGCAGCATATGCAGTATGTGATAGATGGACTTACATTGGAAGCCAGAGATCAGAGAAACAATGGGTATGGGTCTCACAGATAATCCCAAGAGTATCTCTGTCCCCCTCTCATCCCTCCAGTAAGGTAAAGTCTTCTTTCAAGAGTTTTGAAATGTCTCACTTCTTCTAAATGTCTCCATTCTAGAACCAAACTTTTAGAACACAAAAAGATGGAAGACATAAGATTCAAGCTATAGTAGGTAGGGTGCTATGCCCACAGGTTTTCCCCACAGATCAAATTAAGCTTTTCTATTTGAAGGTTTCCCATCTTGACTATAATTTATATTATAACTGTGTGTTTGTCAAGATCAAATCCATCCCTGAGGGTAGAAAAATACAGAAATACAGAAAAAGTTTGCACATAGACAAAACATGGTATTTAATGTCCTCAAGTTGTCACCAAATCTCACATACTTAAAAGCACAAGAATCACTGTATTCATTGTCCTTGGGCAAATGGAAAATTGGCTATACCTCTCCTAGCAGCTATAGATAGCCAATAATTTCTCAGCTGGAAGTGGACCTTTTTTATCAATCTTCTTTCTCCATGCTGTGATTTAGTCTGGATTGAGCTTGCACAAGCCTTGTACATCCTGTTTTAACTCTAAATTCATATATATAACTCCTGTGTAGGATCTGGAATAAATGAAAAAGAGGGGGTGGTGTTGTAGTAATTATTTAAAACTGTCTCTGGCTCAGGCCAACTATCTAAGCTGCAGCAGCTCTGCCTAGTCCAGCCACCTTGTTTCGGCCTGAGGCCACTTGCACGCTGCAGCTAGAACTAGTCACCAGAAACACCAGCACTGCCACCCACTAGATGCCAGCATGAGAGATGGCTCTGCCAATCTTCCATGCTGTCTCCGCAAGGCAGGGCATTGCCAAGACCATCCCGCCATCCATGTGGGCCCAGTAAGAGAATAAGACTCTAATTCTGATAGATTAATCAAAGCTCATATATTTGGCAATGATCAGTAACGAGATACTCATACAATCAGAAGTGTAACCCAATACTCAACCCAGGTATATCAACTACCTTTGACTGCTACAGACACGTGAACATCACTCCTACATCTCTGCTCTCTCCTCTCCCGTCTCCTCACTCCTCCTCTTCCTTTTTCTCCTCTCCTCCTTTCTCCTCCTCTTCCTCTTCCTCTTCCTCTTCCACTCCTAACTCCTCCCACCTTAGCTCCTCCTACAGGGTGGAATGCCTGTAAAAGCTAAAAATTGTGAGTGAATACAAAAAATTAGGGTCCTCTGAAAAAGATAATATTTTTAGTGGTACCATGCTCTAGGCTGGGGAAAGAATGATGGGAGCAGTCTTCTGATCAGTAGACAAAAATAAACTAAGATTTAGCATACACATATTTTATGTAGGAGCAGAATTCACTTGATTCTGTGCTGGACTTCACATGGTTAGCCTGGGAAGTCTAAGGTCTGCACTTAGTTGACCTTGTCTTGCCCATAAGCAGGAAACATGACTCTTCATGCTAGCTACAGTATATGGTATTTATGGAGGATGGAGCTCTTTGCTGAACCTGTACTGCATCTTTTTTCTTTTATTGTGTTAAAATCACATATTGTAATTCTGTATGTGATTTCCTTTATTTTTATAAAACTAGTTCTCCATGTTGACAGCAGTTCAAATTGGAATTTTCCTAAAGACTTCAATGCTAGAAAGTTCTACAATGCTTCATATAACTTCTAGTTCTTTTTATATTTAAGAGAATCTTCTTGTGTAAGACATAGTTTGGTGAAAATTAATTCAAATTCATGAACAAAAATTTCATGAATGAAGAATATTTATGAATCATTGTGTATTGAAATTAGTTAATTAATTAATTTGACATTGGGCTCAGGGGCAATCTTTTCTGAATTCTTCTTATGTGTTTTACCACTGAGTTACACCCTTTAGCACCATATTGGTATTTTATATGCCATTTTCCTTGTGTTAATAATTCTGTACAACTTCATCAGGAAAAACTAGCCTGGGGCAACAAAACTAGGTTTAAATAATTTATATTAAATGAGCCTTGAAACACAAATTCTACAAAAGAAAAATAAACATTGTTAGAGATTTGAATAACATTTGGAATTGTGTTTACACTTACACGTTAAATGTACTAAATGTGAATGTACTTAATTTTTATTAACTACTGTATGTTTATACAACTTAGTGATAATATCCATGTTATTTCAGGATAAAAAAATTAGCAATATTAGCTTAGATTATAGAAAAATAACTGAAATTATAAGTCTATAATTTGATTAAACAAATTGTCAGTGTTTAAGTTATTTGTTAACAAGTTTATACTTTTTAGTAATTTTAGTATTTTGTATTGCTGTTATGCTAATTATTAGTTAAATTAACAAAATACATCAGATCCAACATAATTTTAAACTTCCATTTGCACAAAATTAATATATCGTAATACATGATTATGTTATTACTCAGCTTTTTAAGACAACATTGTGTTGTCTTAAACACACTAATACATATATGCTTGTATACAAATATACAGATATATACTAATATTTATGATATGGGTTGAATTGGCTCACATGGTAAGGAAAGAAAAGATATTTTACAATGTGTCACTTGTGATCTATACAATCAAGAAAGGCATTAGGATAATTCAGTCTAAGACAGAACATTTATGAACTATTCAGGGGAAGCAAGAGAAGACAGGAATATTCCAATCTCAACACAAAGACCTGATCACCAGGAGTTCAAACATTAAAATAAATATATATGGATGGTCTATTTCATACACAAAACACCCTTTGTTCTATTCAGGCCATTAATGTATTGGAGTATAGCTACCCATGTCCATTCCAGTAGAACTCCAAACTAACTGATTCAAATGCTAATACTTCAATTACAAAAATGCCCAGAGTAATTTTAATTTCCATGAAAATTAGTATTGATTTTCAATTGGAATGGGATCTACAATCAAATATGAGACATGACTCGAAGTAGGACTATCAGACATCTCTGACAGCCTAGCTCAAATGGTATCTGAGGACAAAACAGTGTTTCTTCTGTTTGCTTCTTGTTGTTGACTATGTCTGTCATTGTTGTACTTCTATTCCTAGCTGACATCAGACTACAGTATTTTCAAGCTTCAGACAAGGACAGAGGTGTCACAAATTTTTAGGAATCTTCCAATCATTCAATATCAAATTGAGGCTACTAGGTATCCAGCCTCATGTACTTGAAAAGCCACTCAGTATCCCCAAGTAATGAATGGCCATTTTAAATGGCCAAGCCTCTATTATTTCCCCACTTGAGAAGACAGATTTTCCAACTGTAAAACAGACATGAGCACATCTGAGAACAAATTAGTCAAGTTAGGATGTTACGTTCCACAGCATCTACAGAGGAAAATAGTAAATCAAAACTCTAAAGGGATTCTGGAGTTTAGTGCTGTATTCATGGACTGTAATAATGCAAGTGTTGTCATTGCCACATCTTTCTTTAATTCTATTTGACAAAAGACAGATGGACTTTGAAGAATTAAGTTAATTATAATAAACCTAATCAAGTGGTGACTTCAGTATTATCTGCTATAACAGATATGGTTTCATTATATGAGCAATTTATGCCTTTCTAAATAGTTAGCATGAAGCTATTGACTTCACTCATGTTTTTATTTCTCCAAACCATTTTATAAGACACACCAAAGTAAATTGTTTACAACTGCCAAAAATAGCAATGACTGTTTATTCTACCTTAACTCTACATGAGTATATGTGTGCGTGTTTGTGTGTGTGTATGTGTTTGTGTGTGTGTGTATGTATGTGTGTATGTGTATGTAAGAGAGAGAGAGAGAGAGAGAGAGAGAGAGAGAGAGAGAGAGAGAGAGAGAAGAAAGAGAGAGAGAGAGAGCGCTTAGGGCTTTTGATTACCAGTCTCTTCCCAAAGGTATCATACTTTAATTAGATTTTACTGAGTAGACCTAGTGAGCAGGATATATAGCAAATATTCTCTACTTGTTGATAAGACATATGCAAAAACAAGAATGGTAAATGAAACAGTGAAAATTCACTTGCTTTCTACCACATGAAATTTCTAGGAGTCCAAACCAGTGACATCACATCTAGGCAACAACCACTACACATTCCCAAAATCCACTTGGCTCACCTCCCAACTTTACCTGCAAGAGGCTATGTCATTATCCATATAAATAGGCAGAGTACCCTGACCTCTCTCTCTCTCTCTCTCTCTCTCTCTCTCTCTCTCTCTCTCTCTCTCCTCCTCTTCTTGCCTGCCACCTTTGCCCTTATCTCCTGAATAAACCGCACATGGAACTGTTTAGCTTGGTGTTTTCTGTTGTGAGCCACCCATTCAACCCGGGAAGCGCTACTCAGGTGAGAGTCCAGGTGGCCATTGCTGCCTGGATCGATGCTACTGTAAAGGTGCTGCTGCCACAGGCTGGTGTTACTGTGAAGGACCTACACCATGTGAACTGCTGCCACAGCAACCACCACCACTGCCTGCAGCCACCCGCCACTGCTAGACTCATTAACTTCTGCCATATGAGTTGTGCCACTGCAGCACTCCAAGTGGAGCTAGCCTCTACCACAGTGGGTTAGGAAGTCAGACAGGTCCACATGATTCCACGTTTTCCTTCTACCAAATCGCTACCAGATCCTCACACAGACACCAACTTATTGGAAGGTCAGCCGGCCAGGGGAACCCTAATATCCCAGATAGGACCTGGCCAGCCTCTCTTTTGGGATAAAGGGTTGGCATTTCACAGCCATTGTTCTTGTGACTAGCCTCCTGGCTGACATACAGGATAGGACATCGACCCTTGGGTGACCACATCCCTCAAAAGCAGCTCTTGCACCTCTCCCTCTCCTGACTCCCACAGGCCATCCAAAGAAACCCCTGGGCCCAGGGCAGGGATGTTTCTAGTAAGTCCAGAACTTACTGTGTATAGCTACTAGGTAACCTTCGTGATGACTTAGGCCTCTAGCCTGGATGGAATTTTTGGTTATTGAATTATTCTTGGGACATCAGAATGAATAATCCAATAACTCCCCAATGGGTGCTTTGATGTATCTCCAGACACCCATCCCACTGGGATGTCTCCTAGAAAATCTCAAACTTCTGAAGCTAATGCCTGACTTGAATGCATCAAAGCTAGTTCACCTCGGCAATAAGATCTGAATTCAGTACCCATTAGATAGTGGTTCCAAATGGCCACATAATGGCACACTAGATCCAGTTATTTTAAGGAACCTTAATACATACTGCCAGCGCACTGGTAAATGGAAAGAGGTTCCATGTAGTCAAGCATTCATCTATCTTCATTCTAATCCCTGTATGTGCACCTCTTGTTCCCCAACCCAACTTCTCTTAGCCATAAAACCTATACAACCTCCACTAGATGATGTTACAACCCTGCATCCAGCTAAGGAACCACCTCCCTTCTGCTGCAGAACTGCTTCCACATGACAAAAAACCCAAACTGCTACCTCAGTTTTTTCTTCTCACCAGGATACTCCAGAGCCTACTAGCTTGACCTCTCCAGACCCCTCCCCTACTCCTGTGCCAGCTGCAGGTCACTCCAATTACCCTGCATTGGCACCAACCTATCACATGCTCTCAGGCCACAGCTAAAGCCCCAAGTCCTTCTCCTCCAGGGAAAACATGACCCAGCACCAATCCTTCCTCTAAGCGAAGTTGCTAGGGTAGATGACCTTGTCAGAGTACATGTTCCTTTCTCTCTGAGTGAACTTTCTCAAATAAAAAGTAGACTAGGTTCTTATACCTCTAACTCCTTCACCTTTATTAAAGAGTTTCAGTACATTTCTCAATCTTAAGGCTTGACTTTCCACAATGTACATTTGATTCTTACTAATAACTCACTTCCTGAGGAATACAGGTGAGTTTGGGAGCAGACAAGAACACATGCAGATGAAATTCATCAAACAGATGGAACATATCCAATTGGATCTGAGGCTGTGCCTGACCAGGATCCTCAATGGAATTATAATTCTGCAGGTAGTATCTTAGCCAGAGATAGATTTATAACATGCCTTTTGGCAGGCCTAAGAAAGGCAGCCTTAAAGTCAGTAAACTTTGAAAAACTCTAAGAGGTTGTCCAGGACAAACAGGAACATCAGTTTTTAGAATTCCTCACAAAGGCTTTATTTCAATATACTAATCTGGACCCTGAAAAACCAGAAGGTAAGCAACTTCTGTTGACATACTTTTTTCCCAGAGCTACCCCTACATAAAAGCCAAACTTAGAAAGCTAGCTGGAGAGAGGACCCCTAACTCCACAAGCAGAAGTCTTAACGCTGGTCTTTATGGTGTACCATGAGAGAGATGAGAAAACCCATAAACAAAAATACTATTTGCTGGCAAAGGCTGTCTGACCAACCCCAGCCACTTCCCCAGACTCCTGGTCTTCTAAGTCTCAGAGACCACAAGGCTCCTGCAACAAATGTGTTCAACAAGGTCATTGGACAAGAGTTTGCCCTAACTTCCATAAGCCAAGGGGGCCATGCCCTGATTGTAGAATCTTAGAGCAGTTGCAATTATAGTGCAAACTAGGTGATAATAGCCTAGATGCCAGGATAGAGTTCTTCAGAAGGCTGAAAATTCTCTGAGAGGGTGTTCAATATATGATACTGTTTATGCCATAGCCAGAATTTATGGTTCCAGGAATGAAAGGTTTGAAATGGAAGGACTCCTAATGATACACTAAAAAAATATTACTTCTTGTTCCTCTGACTTAATGCTGTTTTAGCCAAGAAAATGTGGATTCAGGAAAGAGACTTTATTTCTGGCCAGAGATTCAACAATATCTCACTAACCTACAACCTAATGTTTTTCCTGGTCACTTGATCAACTGCTGTCGTTAAGTCAATGAACTAAGAAAAGTTATGGTGTTAGAAGTTACAATGCGGTTGATCCATACTACTAAAAGAAAAGTGAACTCTTCAATGAATATGTTTAGAATTCAGGAAGTTCTATAGGGAAACTCTGTGTATTATCATGTTATCTGACTGCAATTAATGGGGAAACAACAGTAATACAATTCAGGCGAGATGACAAATGGTCCTATGAATTCAAGAATGAAGGTATGGATCATGCCCAAATATGAAGAACAAAGACTGATTGAAGTGCATGCTTATGGTTAAGTTATACAAGGTACATAGAAGATATTTATAAATAAAAGCTACAGACATATATCCAGTTACAGAAAGGCTATAATTGCTATGATATTCAACTTGGTTAAGTCTATAACATAGAAGAGAAGGCTATCACTACTTCAATGTTGTCAAATTAATACTGTTATCAGATATTAAAAGAAAAAGTATTCCTATGGGATTGTACCATTTAATCTGGAAAGGATCATGCATTTTTATTTGTATATAAAATAACTATATTATGGAGACAGAATTGTGCACTTCAAATTGTCTTATTTAAACAGAAATCAATCATAAATAAGGAGATGGTTGTAAGTCAAGATGACAAATGATGATGATCTAATGGATATTGATTGTTATCTTGATGGGCTCTTAAATTATCTAAGAGACCTATTGTACCATATTCAGCCTATGGAGGCAACCAACTTTGTGGACTGAGCAGTTATACTATTCATAGACTTTCAGGCATATGATTGACCATTATTAGACAGTCTAGCTTCCTTCATGTAAGCCATTCTGGTAAATACCATTTTATAATGCACACATACTTTTTTTATTGTATCTTTTTTTTTTTTTTTTTACTTTTAAGAATAATTTAAAATTTAAATATATTTGATCATATTATGTCTCTCTCACAAGTCTTTCCAGATCCTTTTTACCTCCAAACTCATCTTACCGGTTTTTGTTTTTTGTTTTTTGTTTTTTTTTTTTTCACAAAAATCCAATATATCAACATAAACACAAACAGAAAGAAGACAAAATAACCTCCCACACTAAAAAGCCCCATCAAATTGTAACCAAATAAAAGTACACACATACACACAGACAAACACACCAAACAAACAAACAAACAACAACAAAAAATGTATAGTTCTTTATATGTTGGTTAATAGTCAACTACTCTTGAACATTAGACCTGTCCTGACAGGTAGCATTGGACCAAATCCACAACATGAAGAAAAACTGAAGTCTTCTCTCAACAGGTATGGATTTGTTCCAAATGTTGTGGACTTGGTCCAATGCTACTTATGTTAATTCGGCCCCAAAAATTACACAGAAATCCCCATGTCAACAAGGAAGATGCTGAGGGACCTTGTCCCCAGGTGGTATTTATTGGTAAATAAGGTTGCTGGAGGCTAATAGATGGGCAGGGAGACAGAGGACAGAGGTGAGACTTTTAGGATTTCCCTACCAAGGAACAGGGGGAGAAAGTGAGAGAAAGAGGGAGAGAGAGAGAGAGAGAGAGAGAGAGAGAGAGAGAGAGAGAGAGAGAGAGAGAGAGAGAGAGAGAGAGAGAGAGAGGAGAGAGAGAGAGAGAGAGATTCCATTTAGAGCTGGTGGCATCATAAAAGTCTCAGGCAAATTAATGGTAGAAGAAAAAATTACCTAGAGTGAGGTGTCCCAGACTTTGAAAGACAAACATAATATGTACCATTTATATGTGGATGTTAGATGTTATATCAATGATAGCAATCTATAATCCATAAAACCATAGAGGGTAAGTATAGAGTACAGAACTCAAGGGAAAAGATAGCTCTTCTTAGGAAGGGTACTATCTCAGATGGATATTGATTGAAGGTTTAGAGAATAGGAGGATCAAGTAGGGATGGGCAATGGAAATGGAGTTGTGGACGGAAATATGAGAAAAGACTTCTAAACTGAAGGTAATTTGAAGGATAGTATAAATAACTAATATAGTATAAACTTCCTTAACTGTATACATATATGAATGCAATATAAATGAAATTGCTAAATATTGGGAAAGACAAAATCCCAACTGACCATTTCTTGTCATACAAAGAAGCTTCCAGCACCAAGACTAGGTTACATCTAATTGGCCAAAGAGGCCCCATGGAAATTCCCAAACAACATTGAATATTGCAAGAACTATAGGCCTTTCTCTCCAAACTGACAGAAAGGCCTCCATTGCTGAAGACAATACCCATCTTGAATGCAGAGGTCTCAAGCTGGTGCCTCTATACAATCTTCACCCCTACATTCCTGCATTTTTGATACAGGAAGGTTCTCTGTATACTATCAAATGGATAACATAAACAACAAACCAGTCATGAAACTCAAATCAACTATGGTGTAATGCCTGCAAGATATGCTAAGGTAGTAGTGGCACAAAGCTAGTAGAAGTAATTAATCCAAAAGTGATTTGATATAAGCCCCACTCCACAACATGTACCTATATCTGAAACTACCTGGGTAAGCAAGAAGCTGAGACTAGTTTGCCCAGGGACCTAGGTGAAAACCAACTACTACTGGTCTGAAAAAGAGGTGGGTAATGTAGTGATAAAATGACTTTAAATGATACTCTGTGGTACTTATAAACCAGTGCTTTTTCTGGTATTGTCAGAGAAAGCGTCTCCTGTAGCAAATGGGAACAAAGGCAGACACTCACAGCCAGAACTAGGCAGAGCAAGAGACATTGGAACATATACCTCTAAATGGTACGTCTCCATCAAATTAATCCTTTCAGAGTTTCTACAACCCCACAGGAGACAGAGAATGTAAGGAGGCAGATTGATAGAGGATAGTGGAAAGAAGTCTCTCTAAATCAAATGAGAAAAATGCATATGAACTCACAGAGTCTGAATCAGCAAGCACAGGGCCAACATAGGTCTACACAGGATCCTTTAAATATATTATGACTTTCACTTTAATGTTTTTCTGGGACTCCAGAATATGTGAATTAGTGGATCTCTGATATTTGTGCCTTCTCTTGTGCTCTTTTCCTTTTGTTGGTTTGCCTTGTCCATCCTCAATGTAATGTTTTCTCTTTTATATACTATTATTAAATTATGTTTTATTGTTAAAAATAAAAATGAAACAAAAATTTTGAGTGAAAATGAGTATTATTAAAAATTAGGCACAAAGTTTTGTCTTATACACCTTCTTAAAATTTGAAATAATGTTCATAAAGTTTAAAAATGAAAGTGATTATATATATATATATATATATATGTTATTTGTTTAAAAACACCAAAAGTATCTATTAATAAACTGAGGATCTATGGGAATGTTAAATTTTCATTGAATAAAAAGCTAATGAATTTTGTTTGAAAAGTATCTAATAGTAGAGAGCATACCTGGCATATCAAGATCCTGTGTTCTATACAAAGTATCACACACACAAACACACACACACTCACTATAGAAAACTTGGAAGAAATTTATATAAAAATTTAAAACAATAGAAATATAAAATTTATGTAATATATAAGCTCAGGAGGCTGAGGATTATATCAAAATGGCTTTATCATTAAGACACCCATGAGAAAATATTAATTACCTTTAAATATGTCATTGGGGATTTAAACTAAAAACAACACTGTAACGCCAGCAGAAAGGTAAACAATACAAATTCATTAATATTTTACCTAATAGCAAGTTCATTATAGAGAACGTTGCAACTTTTGATTCATAAATTCACTCCTCAAAGATTCAATTTTCATATCTAGTATTTAATCATTTGTGCTATATCTATGATCAGGGCAATTTTAAAATTTATCTTTGGTTGATTTCAAATATTTATAATTTTCAGCACTTTTAATCACTTTCCAATGTGTGTCTAGGGATAACTCTAACAGATCTCTTTGACTATCATTTTCTTTTTAAGTTCTCTATCCTAAGTATGTATTGAATTGGACAAACTTGTCATATACCACTAATTGCCTTTTTTTCTTTTTTTTCTTTTTTTTTTTTTTGGTTTTTTTGAGACAGGGTTTCTCTGTGTAGCCCGGGCTGTCCTGGAACTCACTCTGTAGACCAGGCTGGCCTCGAACTCAGAAATCCGCCTGCCTCTGCCTCCCAAGTGCTGGGATTAAAGGCGTGCACCACCACCGCCCGGCTGCCTTTTTTTCTTGAGTGTGCCTATGATCAGTCATTTGTGTTAGATGAAATGCATTTCATATTTTTATTACAATTACATTGATTTGCTTTAATAGATTGCTCTCTTATATAGGGGTTTCCCACAACACAACAAGCTATATAATATTATGACTTAAAACATTTAAAGAAAAATCTCCTTGAAATCAGCCTATACCATATTTGTACATCATGATTATATTCATTTATCAAGTTCCAGCATATGTTTCTACATAACCTACTATGTTTATATATTAGTCTATTAGTGACAATGTACAGGAATATAAAGTTTTCTAAATGCTTTATAAAAGTAAAACTGTAATGTGCTTTGCATTTTCTTTGTGACAGTTATTCTTTAAGTCACTTGTTCATGTCTATGCTTAAAAATCTGATATAATTAATTTAAAATGAGGAAGACTTAAGTTTTTTCAGGGTCTAAGTTTCAGTCTATATTCATTTAGCTCTTTTGTATGTGGGCCTTTAGTGAGGCAGAGAATCATAGCTCTAAGTGTGCAGTGGAGTGATGAGGCTAAGCTAAAGGCAAACAGGTTGGAAATTCAGAGAGAAGAGATTAAGGAACAAACTCTACATTCCAAAAGGTAAGTGAACCATATTCTTCCTCCCAGGTGTACCTCCCAATACTGTCCTGAAGCATGAGACCCCTCACGACCCAATCATATCTGTAATCCTGTACCTCAGTCATACCTACATCGAGGGTCAAGCTTCCAGTGTATGACTCTTTGTAATATTTCATATAACCAGCTTTTTTGTCCCTTTCTGTCCTCTACACAGCTCTATCCAAAATGTACGTTACTCCATATCTCTCCATAATTTTTAATGTTTTTTGTCTTTTCAGTTAAAACAGAAATCTACCAAAAACAATAGCTAAAACCACTGATTAAATATATTTACAGAAGAAATAAAAAGTATTACATTAAGAAAAACTTAACCAATGGATGCTTTTGAAAATTTACCCATTTACAAAATTTCTACAAGATATGTGGAAAGATATAAAAGTAAGCAAAACTGAAATGTCTAGGTATATTCCATATATTTTCACACTGATTTCAAACATTTGACCATAAAATTGTGGACAGGTTTTAGTGTCAAAAAGATAGTGATTAAATGACTAAATTTCTTTGTTCTGAAAATACTTCTTTGTTCTATGCTAATGTCAGAGGCTAGAACAAAGAAGTAATTTCAGACAGGAATCTAAATTTTAGGCTAGAATAAGGAAATAGGCTTCAGACATGAAAATGACTTTGGGCTAAGACAGGGAAGTTGGCTCAGATATTATAAGCCCTTAGAAACAGTGATCATGGGAGTGCTCATGGAATTTTGTTTATTGCCTTGCTTGTTCTTTGACTATTTGTGTTTATTGTCTTGCTTGTTCCTTGATTATTTGCATCTATTCTATTGCTAGACCCACAACCTAGAACTGACCTTAATTCATGCATGTAATGAAAATGGTATAAAAGCATAAAGGAGGAGGGAGGTGGGGTAAGGAGGGTCTAGGGAGGGGAAATGGGGAAAGGGAATGACATCTGAAATGTAAATAAGTAAAATATCCAATAAAATGACTAAATTTAAATATGTATTTCATAAAATCATAGTTAAGCTGTGCCCAAAAAAAGAAAATAGTAGTCAAAGAGATCTGTTAGAATTATCTGAAGATACATACTGGAAAGTGAATAAAGGAGCTGAAAATTCTGAACATTTGAAATCAACCAAAGATAAAATAAAGTTTAAAATTGCCCTGTTCATAGAAGTAGCACAAATGATTAAATACTAGCCTGTGACACCCACACATACACAGTGACTTGCGTACACACACACAAACAAATGTAAATAAGTAAATGAAATATAAAATTAATCTCAGGTAGAGGAAAGCAAATAAAGAATAAATGGTTGTTCAGTCTTTCAATTCCTCATTATCTCACAAACTTTGAGAATGTATAGTTAAGTGTCTTAATATATCTACTTTTCTAAGGTATGAATGGATTTTTGGTTTGTTTTGTTTTCATTAGACAGAACTTCTTGTTACACATATAATTATTAAAAGTTTAAATGGTTATAATATCATTAGATAGACTTACACACAAGTGTTTTTATGTGACTGTATTTAACAGTACATTTGTTAATCACACTGTAAACAATCATCCTTCACCTTATTTTCTATTTCTCTTCCACACAACAAACACTATATCTATGATTCTGTTAGTTGTTTTATGAATTTACAAGGAATTATATCCTGATTAAATGTCTGTATCTATTGTATATGGAATATTTGTTTCCTTCCCAATAATAATTTTCAAATTTTACATAGTAGGTAAATAATCTCACAATGAAAATAGTTCATTTTTTCATCCAAGTGCCTCTGATTCTGTTCAGTGTTATTCTTTCTCCCTCTCCTGTCTTGTTGTATTATGTGTTATAATGTGGATATATGAATATGTTCTTCGGCTAATTAGAAAGACTATTATGTTGTTCATGTGAAATAATGTTTAAGAAATTATTTATTATGTAAATACCATGTCCATGTACGATAACTTTCCATCAATGAATGTACGAGTACAAGACACTCTATGTTTAGAAGATAAATTCCTCATGTGGAAGTCTTTATACAAAGTGTGCTTAGTTCTGATAGTCCTACAAAATATTAATCACACCTTATTGGTTATTTTGATCTAGACCATTATTACAGAGAATTTAAGCAAGGTTTCAATTTGTAATTCAGATATCAAAGAAATCCCAAAACATTTGATTTTGTCTTTTAAATTTTTACTGTCATTAATAATCTCCCCAAATACTGAAAAAATTATTTATTTCTGTAAAATATACTTATTTGACTGGCAAATAATTTCATTTCAATTATTTTAAATTTAGTATAGGTTCTCAATCTAACACAAAGATTACTTCCTACTTTGTTTTAATATTATTAACAAAATATGATCATTTGCATAGAGGGGGCTAAGTGAATAAATTTTGTGAATTCCATACTGTTCTTGTTTTTCATACATATACAAGGCAAAACCTGCATTATTATATTCTGTTCATCTATATGATTTATTTTGTATTTTAAACTAATTTCTTCATTTATATTTGACTTAATTAAAAATTATTATTTATTTTATCAGATATTATTTATTTTGATTGCATTAGAGAGAAAAAAATCAAGAAAATATAACTTCTTTGTTTTTATATCTATGTCAAAAGGAATTCTGATGCTTCATATGGATGAGACTCATATGTTAAAGAAGAAAGGCCTTGTTTTGTTTTACATTTCTAACTACATGATACAGAATAAGCTAGTAGGATTGTGGTAAATACCAGCAAATGATATAAATAAAATGTCTTTATTCAGTTAGATAATGTCAGGTATTTCTAGCACACTTACCCATATTAATGTATTTAAGCATCACAAGTATGTTAATCCCCATCACTATCTCTTCATTAAAGGTAATGAAAAGAAAATACAGAAAGCTAAGAACTTATCTAAAGCCAATGAGTTAAGACAGCTAAAGCCTAAGCCCTGATAATCTCTGCCCTAAAATTTCTCCACAACGTGTATTTTGTGACTCCGCAGAGTTTGAAATTTGCATTATGGCAGCTACAGATTCACCCCAGGTAACACCAATTATTTTACTTTCTTTTTCCTCATATCTGTAAAATAATAAGCTTTGCTAATCATAGGACTATATTGCTAACAGGCAGTAAAACATTGTTTTAATTTTCTTTACTAAAGTTGAGAATAAGATTTATTGGCTAAGATAGATTTTGAAATTTTGATGATGAATTGTCCATCCTAAGAGGAGGATTTCATGCCTTGTTAGCTTATCATTGTTAATCAGAAGTCATTTACCTTGTGTATAATAAATTAAATCTACAGTTATATAAAAGCATAATGATATAGAAAAATTCATGTTACAAATGTAAAAAACAAAGTTAATTGCCAATCAGTTCTTTATTAGTGTGACAGGGGTCTAAAGAGTTGTGTTGTTGTAACTATTCTGATCTTTCTTGCTAAAAAGGATAAGTATTTAAAATAACATTTCAATTTTTTTTATAAAAATGATTTCATGAAAATTTGCAGATTTTTTATTATTGAATAATGCTAGGAAGCATTTACTAAATTGCTTGAATTACAATTATGTAATTTTCTCTTTCCCTTTTCTCCCTATAAGCCCTCCAAAGATTGTCACCAAAGAATCCTCATCAATGAGCTATCAACAAAATGACTTTGTAAACAGGAGCTGAGCTGGGGCAACAATAGACTTACTAATGTCATCTGTGAAAGCACAGAAGATCTCAACCCCACCAGACTACAGGTAACTGAGGGATGTTGAATGCTGGAGAAAATCATCTTTCCTAGGGAAGAGCACTGAACCTTTTAAAACACAAACATATTGAAGTTTTCTTCATATAAACCTGCAATTGTAGTTGTTTTACTATACATGTGTCTTTTGAATTATACAAGCTATATGTTTCATGATATAGATATGTACTACTAATACAATCTAAAAGTAGCTTATTTCTCTTAGCATGGAGGGATTGTCTTCTATTAGAGAAATATTAAATTCCACAAATATTTATTGTGTCTACTTCACTATAATGCAAAAGTAGAAATAAAAATATAGGCATTCCTCATTAAAGGGACACTATTATATGAAAATTTGGTCTCAGCTGTCACGAGTCTTATATCTGTATGTTGAAAGAAAAAGTCACAATGTTCAAACAGATTATTGAACAAAACTTAATGATTGTCGCACATTATCTTTAAATTGTATCACTTGACATAGCAAGTGCTTTCTTCATATTGATCTAATTTTTCACTATAAATACTTGCTTATAGTAATTGATTAAATGCTGTCAATTAACCAAAGAGGTAAGTACTATTTGTCTTTGTTTTACAAATGGAAAATGTGACGATTTGTGAGCATAAGTAGAGTTATTAAACTTCTCTAAACTCTATCTTCTTTGTGTCACAACAGATTATCTGTAAATTGTGGGATAATTTACACTTGTTTTTAACTGTTTTTTTTTAATAATATAACATTAAAAAATTAAAACCTGTTTTCCAAAAACTTCTGATTATTAGCTTGAAACTAATTTTGTTAAAAGTGATATGAGCAAAAGACAAAACACTCTTCTTGGAACTCATATTTTTGTAG
>JAJTUV010004398.1:0-34868 GCA_021653895.1 Mastomys natalensis
TTCAATGATCATATGGTGATAAGAAACCCACTATAATTAACAACATGTTAGTCAAGTCCACAGATATGGATAAGTCACTAAAACACATAATAATTTATCTATAACCATCCTTGTCCAGATATATACACATAAGTACAACTGTTTTACAATGGGGGAAATATATACTAGCTAATATGACTGAGATTCAGTTCAGGTCTTTAATCACAATGTAAAATCAAAGCTTACATTTTCGTACAATGCTAGTAGTAATAATATTTATAGAAGGAATCTGACATTTTCAACAGTATGAAATGAAGCCTGCATAATGTTATTTATACAATGGAATAAAATTGGGGAAATGATCCAAATATCCACCAACAGAGGAAAGGTTTAATGACTATTTTGTATTATAAATGGGGTACTGAGCAGATATAATATAGGAATGAAAATGTCTAGCTACTACTATGGAATCCTTCAGTGTTTTCCACACTTTTAAAATATAAAGTCAAGGTTTAGATAGAAGAAAGTACATGAAAATTTGTAGAGGTGGACTAGAAAATAGTTATTTTCACATATATGTATACATATATATCAAGCATAACAGAAAAGCAAAATAAATCTTAAAAAGTTTCCACTAGGGCAAAAAAGCAAGGGGGCTGAAGGGATGAAAACTAAATCTTTCTGAACGAGCCCTGATCATAAGTGTGACTTTGTAGCCCTGGAAAGGTTTTGATAACCTGAAAACAACAGAAGAAAAAAAGATAATCCCTTTAATTACAAACAAATGAATACAGATATCTAAATAAGATTCCTAGATTGTATCAATGTCTGTATTCTTTCTGTGGCATTACGCAACTTCTGCAGAATTTTAGAGAAATTGTGAAAATCTACAAAGATCTGTCTTATTTCTTACAGCTACATGTGAACATACATATTACGTCAATACAATTTTTAACCAAACAACTGGCTGGGTGTGGGGACATATTCCCTAAATCTCAGCATTTAGGAGGCAGGCAGATCTGTATGAGTTTGAGGCCAGACTGGTCAACATACAGAGTTCTAGGACAACCAGAACAATATAGTGAGACCTTGTCTCAAAACACAGCAGTCACGCAACAAACAAAATCCCAAATAAACCTAATCTGATCTACATCAAGTCTGTGGCATAACTAGAAAGGGGAAATATTTTAAATCACTTTAGAACTTAGCCTTTTGATTTTGTACCTGGGTAAGTCTAATAAGCAAAGGTGAAAATGAGTGCAATGAAAGACAAGGCTGCTTTTTGTACTTTTTTTTGTACTTTTTGTACGTTTATACTTAGGCTATACAGCTAAACTAGTGAGATGAAGCAAATAAATGTGTTAATGTGATAAAGAACCAAAAATGCTTTAGGGATATGATTGAGGGATAAATAATTTAAAAGTTAAAACATTGTGTAATTTCTTTTACTAAAAACCATAACTACAGAAAATTTCAAATTTTAAAAAAATGAACCCTTCTGTAAAAAATGTAAACACACTACCTAATTTTGTTTTACCTATAATCCTGAGATGGGGCCTATCTTTAGATCATCTGCAAAGGTCTTGAAGGAGGGCTCAGTCACTGACCTAGTTATTTCTCCTACTTCTTAAGTCCCTTGAGGTTTTCTTTAATGTTGCCTTGGATTACAGGAACAACAGGTATTATTGATGAATATCTTACAATTTAAGACCAGGGCAGGTTTCTATAATAGGAGCATCTAAGCAACAACAGTTGCTTCTTGGGACCAGCAGTTTTGAATGTCAAATTTGAGGGGCCAAGATCAATCAGACCATATCAGACAGAGATGACTTGGACTGCTACTTGGTTGATTCTGAGACAAATCTCAGATGTCAGTAAAATATAATACATAAATATTTCAGTATTTATCTCCAGACAGAAAGAACTCTTTTGGTTAAAATAATCACAACACCAAAATTACATATTAGAACTAATAACTTGCTGTCTAATAACAACCTCATTATATAACTGTATTATCTAATGATTGAGAATCTTAACTTCTAATCCAATCTGAATATAATAGTGTAAACTCATGCTTATTTTTAGTTTTCATTTTTAATGAAAGACAACTTTAAAAAATTAGGGCATCAAGTGCTATGTACTCAGTGCTGGGGAAGCACAGAAATTAAGTGACAGTCTTCCTTCCAGGAGTACTATGAAACATAACTTTTTATTTTATATTTATATGTAAGTTGCAAATATAGAGAAATTGTGCACACCTCTCATCAATTTCCCTCTGGATTAACATCTTGGGTTCCTTACTCTTTTCCTAGATAATTAAAAAAAACCCACCCTGGTCAAGGATTTTATAATGTCCCTCACTGGGTACTGTCTGATCGTTTCTTCTGTAGATCAGGACTATGCTCCTATTTTTTAGGGGTGGAGAGCAGAGTATCAAGGGTGAAATGCCTTTCTTTATCACATTTTGGAGGGTGCTCATAGGAAGGAGGAGTGTGCCTACAGAGTGCTCATTATTCCTGAAAGCTCTGCTTCTCCCCCTTTATTGTCCTTCTTTGTAAGCTGTGTGTAATCACATATTCTGGTCCACTTTGTGTTATGATCCAATACTACTTTAGTTTGCTGCTCCAATTGCTCTAGGTTTGGCCACTCGGGATGCTTTCAGATTGGTTTCTGTATCTCTTTGACATGCATGTATCTTTTTGAACATTTCATTACTTTTCGGGTACTCTAAGATGCTTCAGGCTTATATTGCATTTTCTCTGTTTCAGCCCTAGAATTAATAAACAGTTTTTCAAGAAATCCTAGCTCCTTCTATTATAGAAGGATATTTGGAAGGGAAGGCCTTGGAGGATGTGTACATATAATGTGATCTGAAGTTGCTCTCAACCTCTACTACAGTAATATAGGGTCCCACCCTAGCCCACCCTCTCACTTATTTGTAACTTCTTCCTTGACTGAATTTCAGCCTTCTGACCTTTTTTTAAAAATCAACAAGTAAAATAGTCAAACATTATAAACAAAATTAAACAAGCAGTTTTTGGAGAAACATTTGCCAACACATAAATGAGGAAAACATGCTTAGAAAATAAAGAATTCTTTAGGGTTGGAAAGATAGGTCCTTGGTTAGGAGCACCTGTTGATCTTACAGAGGACCCGGGTTCAATTCTCAGCACCCACATGTTATCTCACAAACATCAGTAACTCCAGTTCTGGTGGATCTTCTTCTGATCTCCAAAAGCATCAAACATGCATGTGGCAACATACACACATGAAGAAAAAGCATTTACACATAAAATAAGTAAGTTTAATAAAAATTTAAAAAAAAAACAATAAGGAATTCTTTAAAGTGGTAAAAAAAAAAAAAAAAAAAAAAAAAAAAAAAAAAAAAAAAACCCTAAAGAAAAAACCCTTAAAAAAAAAAAACCCAAAGAAAGTGAATGGAAGATAAATACATTGGTAAACATGCTTTTAAAGTATTCTATAGCACTAATGACAAAACAAATGCCAATTAACCCAAAACATCATTTGACCTATCAAAATGTAAGCATGGGAAGAGTTTATAAAGTACTTGTCGCATAAGCATTAGGACCCAAGTTTGATTTCTTAGCATCTACTTAAAACCCAGGCACAGTTGTGTATGCCTACAATACTTGCACTGGCAGGACAGAGAAAGGCAAATCCACGGGATTTATTTGCCAGCCAGTCTACCAATCAGCAGGCTCCATGGACATTAAAACTCCTTGTCTCAAAAGTACGGTAGAAAGCAACTATAGAAGACACTGGACATCTACTTCTGGCCTCCATTCACACTAACTCACATACAAACAAAGTAAACATCTCCCACTAATGTGGATACAATATAAATATTTATGGAAAGCATGTGAAACTACATAGAGATCTAGCTGTGCATTGTAAATAATTAGCCAATCAACAGATCTGATCCCTGACCCAATATCTAGGTATTCCCAAAAATCTAATTCTTGGACTTTCAGACAATTTCAAGTTGCTAGAGCCTGAAGGTATCTAACAGAAGGGGAAAATTCTCCCTTGAGGAAGAAAAGCATCATTCTTGGGCTAATAAGTGTCAGCATAATAGCCAGCAGAAAGTCAAAATGAATTGGGCACATGATGGAATCAGAGAGCTTGCCAAAGAGCCAGAATAGAGAACAGATAAAAACAAAATCAAGTGGAGTTCTTGAACACAAGATTATTAAGCAATGAAGCTTACTATGTTAACTGAATACAAAAATCCATCTTTACTGTTTTTGCAAAAAATTTGTAAAAAATGATAAAAGTAATATATTAGATACTTAAAAATAAGTAGAAACTATAAAACTACAAACTAGAAAGTGTAATTAAAAATCTAGAGGGCAGACTGGCAGCAATTCAGCAATGCTGAAGAGAAAAACAGACCTTGAAGACAGGTCAGAAAAAGCAAGAGATAAGTATGCAAACCACAAGGAAGAATGTGGTCTACACACAGAATATTATAAGGCTTATCTCTTAAGTATACTTAATTGGGTCCCAAGAATGATGAGTGAAAGGGACAGAGGAAGTATTTGAAGAGATAGTGGCAGAGAGATTTCCATAACTACAAATAATATCAACACACTGATTTCAGACACTTACAGAACTCAAGGCAAGGTTAAAACACACAGACACAATTCTTAAGATGTAGCATAGAGAAAACTTCAGAAAGCAAAGATGAAGGACAAATTTAATAGCTTGAAAAATACTACTACTACTTCAGAGAAATGTCAGATTGCTAGCTGAAATCTCAACATCAATGGAAGCTGGAAAAGAGCGAATGATGTCTAATAGGCCAATCTAGACCTCTCCACACAGCGGCCAGCCTCCAGACTAAAGAGAATGTAAGAAAAAATGGAAACTAATAAAAGTAGAAGTTTGTACTGAGGAGACTGACACAAGGGAACAAACCCAGATAAAAACCATAGCTGTAGTCAAAGAATAAAGAAGACAGGTAAGTGTGGGGGGTAAATCTAAATGACTAACTTAAATTTAAAAAGCTAGGAATGGTTTGAATATATGTACCTCATATTTATTGTCAAAAATAGTTAAATGAAACATGGGATATAACTCAAAGGCGATATTCAATGGAAATAATGCATTCTACAGAATTTGTACTTTTCAGGACTATAATTGCTTATAAATATTTGAATGTAGTGGGTTAGGAAAGTAATTGGAATTTATGGGCTACTCAGTAAGGCAGCAGAAGAATATTAAACTCTGTAATTAATAAAAGAAAGCTATAATGATGAAAGATATTAAATTGTTCTAAATAAATGAAATAAAGGGAAAGAAACATGCTAACAGGTACTGCAAGTAGAGTGCAGTGTAATTATAACCTTGAAACTAAGAGATAATAAAATAAAAATAAATGTAATTTAAACAAACAACCAACCACAAGAAGAAAAAGCACACACAAGAAGGCCACACATGTAAATCAAGAGATGAAGTAGAGAGGCAAGATGGCTAAAGTTCTTGCTGCCAACCCTGATGACCTGAGTTTAACCTCCAGGAGCCAGATGGTGAGAGAATCAACTCCTCCAAACTGTCTTCTGATCTCTGCAAATGTGTTTATGTACACATGTACACATGTGTACACACACACACACACACACACACACACCAACTAAATAAAAAAGATATGGCCACAGAGCCCAAAGAACAGCTTTATGCCCAAACTATTTAGAATCCACATAAAATTGACCCTTTTCCCTAGTAAAATGCAGTTGCTAAATATGGCATAATAATGAGCAGAACTTCTGAATATTTCTGCAGATATTTAAAGAATTAAACCAGAAACAGAAACTCTTCTTATAGAAAACTCTTGTTCATGTAAATTTTATGAACCACATAAGGAAGAAAAAGAAAAGCCAGATAAAGAGAGGCATTTCAACTATTTTACAAAGCTACTGTAATCTAGATAGGAAAAACCAGTGTAGACAGTATAACTGTCCTCTAAGTAAAAATGTAAACAAAACGCAGTACATATAAAAAGGATTATAAAGCTTATTTATATATAAACAATCAAATTGGGTCAATGCATGAATCAACACAATTCAGTGCATCAATAGATTAAAGGCTGCTAGTATCTGACTATTTCAAAATATGCAGAAAAAAGCATTTGATGAAATTCATTTTCAATTCACACTTATTATATCCAATGTTTTTCTGGATGCTTTATCTATCACAATAAAGGCAATAAAATTAATAAAGAAGTGCAACAGATTATGGGCTGGCAAGATGGCTCAGTGAGTAAAGTCAATTTCCAAGAAGCCTGACAACCCAAGTTCAATCCCTGAAACTATACAGTGAAGAGAAACCAAGTGCCATAAGTTGTCAACTCACTTCCATGTGTGCCATATCACATGTGCCCCCAGCAAAAAAACAAAATGAATGAATGTAATTAAAAAGAGAACTTGGGCCGGGCGTTGGTGGCGCACGCCTTTAATCCCAGCACTTGGGAGGCAGAGGCAGGCGGATTCTGAGTTCGAGGCCAGCCTGGTCTACAGAGTGAGTTCCAGGACAGCCAGGGCTATATAGAGAAAACCCTGTCTCGAAAAAAAAAAAAAAGAGAACTTGGATAGAATGAAACAAATCATCATATGTAAACAATGTGATCATGTATTCAGAAAATCCAAATGATTGGACTAATTACTGGAATTAAAGCCTGCTGAATGGAAATGGATTCAGTTAGTACCTAAGAACAAAACTAACAAAACTTACTTAATGAAGTGGTTATCATTCTCTAGCATGTATTGATCAAAAACACATCTAATATAGATGCATACAATCTTCATAGAAAAAGCATAAAAATTCATTGAAAGAAGTCAAAAAGCTAAATGGGAAGCTATATATGACATTAATGAATTAGAAGATTCCATATTAATATTGTAAGCAGGTCAATTACTCTCAAATTGTTATAAAGATTGAATATAAACATTAATGTTAAAAGTGCCAATAGTTTTTTTTCCTGGTGGAAACTAAAACGTTTTTGGAAAATTCAGAGACAAGTGTGTCCTCCAAGCATGCCTGAAAAGGAATGCAGCTGGGAGGATGTACTCTACAAGTTTTCAGAACTCAGAAGACAACAGAGTCCTGGCACAATGCCAGGCAAGCAAGTCAATGGGCTCGAAATGAGCCTGGAAACAGTCATTCATATATGGGTGTTTGATTTTATGGTAAAGGCTATACTATAGAGCAGGCTTCTTAATAACTGTGCTGGGACAATTGAATCTCCATATGGAAAGACATGAAATTGGACTGCTATTTTATAGTGTATCTCAAACCAATTCCAGATGGATGATAAAATATAGGAGAAAATATTCATTTTCTCAGGATGGGTAAATGATTCTTCAGACACAAAAATGCTAACAAAAGCAAAACAAGTGACAGATTACATTAGAATAAAACCACCAAATTCTCTTTCATTAAAAACGCTACATTAAAAGAATGAAGACAGAGGATTACAAGTGGCAATCAGGAAGAGCAATGAGGAAAAACTACATCCCAACTGGCAAAGTAAAAGAAAATCTGGCAACAGTAAGTATCAGGAGGGCTATGCAGTGCAGGATAGATAATGAGTGCAAGGAGAGAGTGCTATTAGTAATGACCAACAACAGGCAGAAATGGCAACAGTTCCAGGAAAGCTAGGGCTTTCCCTGATACTCATTAACTTTAAAATGAATAAATACTGAAAATCTGTTCATTGCAATGCTATATACTGATGAAAAGGAATAGATGCACAAAGCAACTTGGACTGGTCTTATAGATCTAAAATATACACTGTGTGACTTCATAGAAAAACAAGTGACCCTGGATTACAATTATGTAGGCTGCTTATTTGGATGAGATAGCTGGAGAAGCATAAAAATGACATGCATATTAAAGCTTTCTTACAGAGAAAGGGGCTATGGTTACAAAGGCTTAGAATTAAGGTTACAGAAGTGTTGGCAATTATTTTTATTTCTTGACTTGGGTTGTAGCTATGTGAATGTTCCTTTTAGAGTAATTCCTCAGAGAGATTGTAAAAGTCAAAGGTCAGGGACAACCTGGGCTAAACAGTTGTCTTCTGGACATGACATGACTGAAGCACTCATAAACTTAACAGCAATTGTGACTGCCTGCATATGATCTGTATAGAATTCATTCCAGCATGGAGGAAGAAGGGCTTACAAGTACCCACTCCTAGCTGAGGAACATTTATTGGCATTTGACACCTGCTGGGCAAGGGACAGTAAGTTTTCTTTAAGGCTGCGGCCCCTGGTAGGTTGCCCATGCTCCAGTGGATGGCCTCACACTCATGAGTGTATGGGCAGCGCAAACTGAACTTAGTGGGTTATTGAATTCTCAAGGATGAATAAATATCTCTGTCTCTGTCTCTCTGTCTCTCTGTCTCTCTGTCTCTCTCTCTAAGAGCACTGGCTGCTCTTCTAGAGGAGTGGGATTTGAGTCTAAGGACTGACATGGCAGCTCACACCCATCTGTTAAGGGATCTGGTGTCTGTCTATTAAGGGGATCTGATGGCCTCTATAGGTACCAGACACGTACATGGTGTGCAGTTGTACACTCAGGTCAAATACTCATACATATACAACTATAAGATAATAAAATATTAATTAAAAAGACTATTAAATGCAGCATCATTTCTAATAAGGAAATTATCAAATTAAATATGGTATATGCACATGTTAGGTATCTTACTGAAGTCATAAAATACTGTTCTCAAAAAAAAAATTCAATGTCACAAAAAATGCTTAAGACTATTAAGTAGGAAAAAAACCTAAGAAACATAATAATGGTATATAAAAGGAAGTGTTCTAAACACAGGTTTGAAAGTGGCATTATTTGTGTCATAATTTTCAACCACTTGTCAATTGATACAAAGTAGGCATATTATATAGATTTTATATACTTAAATTATTTATAATTTTATTTTAAGATTAATTGTACCTTTAAATTCTAGAAAATCAACAGAATTAATCCTATGGTATAGGCATATAATTAATTAAAATTATTTATTGGACTGAACATCAGATTTAATATGCTGAACAGAAATTAGAGTGACAATTTCAAATGTATTTCTCTAACAATAGTATCAGAATATAGTTTATTTTCAAATATAACTGCAAAGCTTAAAATCCCTGCTACACTATAAAATCTCAACTAACTATTTGCTTTAGAGATCTGGCCACCTAATTTTTTCTACTACACGTTAAAATGATACCATAATTACACTTAAAAGTTAAAAACAACTCCAAGCCCAAAGCTTATAATTATCTTCATAAGCAATTACATTTGGTTTGTGGAGCGAGTTAATCAACTCAGAAATCCATCTTCTGTTTCTCTGTTTTAGTTTCCGTAGGATTAGCACAGCAGATCTTGTGAAAGTTCTGACATGCCCACTTCCAATGTTGGCCCTGAAAGGGAGACATCTGAGGACTTGAACCTCAGGAAGTTCTTATCTCACTAACTGAAAGGAATGGCTGTCTGCATCTAAACTGTGTAAACAGCAGTTTATGCTAAAAATCTAGTTGGGCTTGTGGAGTCTGGAGGCTGGTACATGCCAGGCATAGGGTATACCTATGCAGCCAGCCCTCAATAAAGACTCTGGGCACTAAGTCTCAAATGAGATTCTCTGGTTGGCAGCATGTCACAATTTAATTGCTGGAAAAGACCATTGGAAGCTTGTTCCCTGGATCTTATGCACCATTTCCTTGCAATAAATCAGCCATGGATATGGTAACACTGCATCCTTTGAGTCTTTTAAGTGAAGCTTCAACCCGAGAGTAGTCTTGGAGACCTGAAATGGTATTTAGAACTAAAATTGATGGAAAATCTTGACCAAGAATCAAGAAAAATGTTACTGTGCTGCATGAATAGTAATCTGCATCATCATACATAAGAAAAATATCAAATAGACTAGAGAAGGCTATTTGAAATCTATACATCTAAATAAATTAAGACACTACAGTGCGGATTTTCACTGTATAATAGGAGACAGAGACATTTTCGCTTAAGTGGCAACTTTGCTGGTAAGTAATAATTAGTTCCACTTAGTTAATGAATTTCACACACATTCCCTTCCCCATGAATTCATATCAGACAAAAATTAAAGTTAAAAAGAGCAGTTCCAGCCTATTATCTCCTTTGTAAGCTTCAAAAATACAAACTGAGAATGTTATTTTAAAAGATAAAAAACTATTGTTTTCATGTCAGACGTGTTTAAAATCCATATTTAATTACTGTAAAATTCTCCCTGTGGTATATGTAATCACACTATAATAAGGTAATTAAAATTCCTTAGCCAGCCAATTTAGGATTTACAGCTTAACTCAAGTACCAGACACTACTAAAAACAAGCCCAAATGTGCTACTGAGAAACAAATATTTAAATGATTTTGGAGGGGGAGCACAACTCAGCCCTGTCTTCAAATCTGAATCTGTATTTTAAAATATATTTGGCAAATCACTACAGACAGGTTCACATTTAAGAATAATCCCAAAGCAATAGATACAGTGGCAGCACACACACTTGCACCGGTCTTCCTGTGGGTGGTAGGGGATTAACAATATCCTCTCTTAAGCACTGCTCCTCCTTTAAAGCCCTCCTCTCACCTGGTGCCACAAAGCCTGCATCTGTTCAAACAGAACTCAGGGATGGGACCTAGATACTCTGCCTAAGATACTCTACATAGGATTTACTTTCTGCCTCTCTTCCCCCTCCTTCCCTCCCAAGATAAGAGTTTTCCTGTATAGCTCTGGCTTTTCTGGAACTCACCCTAGCCACCAACTTAGAGATCCACCTGCCTCTGCCTCCCAAATGCTGGGATTAAAGGTGAGTGTCACCAAGACCAGCTTGCATTAGACGTTCTAAGTTTTGAAATCTACTGCTCTAAATCTTTTCCAGTTCTACAATTCTGGTTCTGTTAGTCTATATTTAAGTATGCTTTATATTTACAAACTATTTCTAATTATGCATACACCAACTATTTCCTAGGATTTTCTAATATCCAAACAACATAATTATGTCATATAATTTCATGAGGGCAACTTAGAAGAAATGTTGGTTACACATAGACAGAGGAAAAGACAGATATGGATACCAAATTTAAAAACATGCTGGTAATCCAAATATGGTCTTCAGTCTAGCTTTCCCCATCGTAAGAGCTTCCAGAAAGCCACGAAACAAGAAAATCAATGGGTCTAATTTGATTTGTTTCCTCTCTCCCTATCTATTATGTATTGATGTAACATTATAAAACTGTGGAAAGGATCCAGATCCCTCATAACTTGAGCAATGAACCCTTGAATGCCAGGGGAGCTTACACCTATTGCCAGGAATACGGACCAAATTCTGGAACAGCTTAATCTACACTGCAGCTGTAGATGCATTCTCTCTCTGGGCCACTAGGTGGAGGCACACACAAGTGGACAGCATTGCTCTGTGAGCCATTAAGTTCACAGTTCTCCGAGTAACCTGTTTCCGGTTTGTTGGTTTGAATCCAAAAGATTAAGAGGTAGAAAAATTGGGCAAAGATTGCTGTGAAGATGGATTTATAAAATAACGATAGAGAAGAAGAGTTTTATATTTCTATTTTGGTTCTGGCCTTTTAAAAAGAAAGCACTGTTATTTTAGCTCTGAATTTATAATCTACTTTCAGATCCCCAGAGCTCATAAAAAAGTTCTAAATTTAGATAGCTGTCATTTAAGATTCATGTTCAATTAGGAAAAAGTGAATGTCAAGTGAATATGATATGATATTGAGAAATTATTGGTGATTTTGTTAGGCATGATAATAGTGTTATCATTTAAAACAGGAGTGTTTCTAGGTGAAATGAAACTGCTGTAGCAATCTCCAGTGGCAAATGGTAACAGGAAAGGATAGTTTGAACAGAGAATGACAAATGTCTTGATAACTGCTGGAGATCAGTGCTGGCTTTAGTTATATTAGTCTCCCTTTCATTTGAAAATTCCCAAAATAGAAGGTGAGGAAAAAAAGAACATAGCTACATTCTATTAATTTAGGCTAAGATTAGGATTACGTCACTGATAAATGTTTATCTTTAATGAGATGTTATCTTCAGTCACAGCCATTGGATTATTTTAATCACAACAGCATCATAAAAAAATCAGTCACAAAAATCTCATAAGGACTGGATCAACATTGAGAAGCCCAAATGCCAGATTTTTTTTTTTTTTTTTTTTTTTTTTTTTTTTTTTTTTTTTTTTTTTTTCGAGACAGGGTTTCTCTGTATAGCTCTGGCTGTTCTGGAACTCACTCTGTAGACCAGGCTGGCCTCGAACTCAGAAATCCACCTGTCTCTGCCTCCCAAGTGCTGGGATTAAAGGCATGCGCCACCACTGCCCGGCAAATGCCAGATTTTATGACAACAAAGAGCATCTTCTCTCTACTAGTGTTATTTTAGGATCCTTTGATACAAGCAGAATGGGGGTCAAAATTTAGGTAAATTTTAACATGTTGCTTTCTGTGTCTGAGACTTTACAGTATATGATTAAATTTGCTTTTAGTTCTCTCAGAATAAAAATATGGACAGAAACAGAGTTTTTAAGGGAAGAATAAAATTAAACCAAGAAGTGATTTTAAAAGAATTATCTTAAAATTGAGCGGGATGTCAGAGACCCTCTCTAGTCTCAAAGTAAGACCCTACCTTCAGCCTTTTTGGATGGATACAGCACCTCTTGAGTATAAGGAGGCAAGTGTGTACCCTGTGAAGGGAAGAGCTGATGGGGTGAAAGATTTTTAAGGGCAGGACTGGAAGAAAGGTGGGAGTGAGGCTATGATTGGGATGTAATGTGAATTTAAAAAATTGACTGTGACTTCTTCATTCCCGGACAAAATCTTATCATTAGAGACCCTTCCTTACTTAAAAGGTGAAATTTGTCACTTGATTCTAGTGGTGGCCTATAATGCCACAGTGAACAACCACATACTCTTACAGATCACACTTTCAAATAACTGCAGATACTGATGATGTTCTCCCTATACTGGACTCTTAGAATACAAAAATCCTGGGTACCCATGACTCCAATGTCTTTAAGAGTTCTTCCATGCCATGGCACTTCATTTGGGATTCAAGTATGTCTAGAAGTACTCAAAATCTGTCCAAGGGACTAAATCATGTGCACTAGATTTTTTTGTTTAAAAATTACCTATTATTATTGTGAGCACCATACTGGACATGTGAAAGTCAGAGGACACCTTTCAAGAGTTGGTTCTCACCTTCTAGTTTGTGGCGGCAGGGTTTCCCTTGTTTTTCCTACACTGTGTACTTCAGGCTAGCTTGCATGAGAGCTTCCAGGCTATTATGTTGTGGGTATTTAACTCAGGTCATCAGGACCAGGCAGCAGGGCAAGAGCTTTTACCCACTAAAGCCAGCTTGCTGGGCTCCGGAACTAGGATGTTTTAAAGCAATCAATTTCCATTTCCTCCTTTACCATAAACTGGTCTGCATGGAAACACATTCTATCATGTGTTACTTTTCCTTTCATATCTCTGGATTTACAATCTGCCATCTCAAAAGACCAACTGCTCCCTTATCCCCAAAAGCCTGTCTACCTTCAAAGACAGTTGGGGAATGCAAAGCTCCTGGAGGGGAAGACAGCTTAGAAGCAAAGCTGAGACCTGAGGAAGGAAAGGAGGTCCTACCTTATATCTAGGCAATGTTTTCATAATAAATCTTGGTCTATTTTAGAATTTAAAATCAATAGTCAGATGAATGTTATCGGGATGCCTATTAATGTTTTATTTATTAAAAAAACGAAGTTAGACTTTTTTCTTTGACAGAAATCAAGTCTGACTGGCTCTATCAGTTGACAGAGGATTTCCTTTGTCAGGTAGGTCATGTAGTATACATTTTCTTAAATGTGAAGGAAATAAGCTAAAAGAACACTTCTTATACTAAAAGATTTAATTATTTTTTAGATTTTTAGTTTATACATAGGTGTTTTGCTTGTATGTATATTCTATGTACCACATACATGTCTGGTACCTAGAGGCCAGAAGAGGGCAAGGGATCTCCTGCAACGGGAGTTACAGATAATTGTGAACTGCCATGTGGGCGCTAGGAATCTTAACTCAGGTTCTCTCCGAGAGCAGCCAGTGCTCTTAACCTCTGAGCCACTTCTCTAGCTCTATAACAGAAGTTTTTCTATATCAACTTATAGCAGACCCAGCTCAAAATTATAGCATGTTTGCCAGCCAATGTTTTGAAGGCTGTGACTCTACAATGGAATGTTCAGACTTTTCTGTTCTGGTTATCCTCTTTTATAAACATTGTGGTGTACTGTTTACTATGAATACTCCAGGGTGAAAGAGCAATGTGTAACAGTGGGTGTGTGGCTTGTTTTGAATTCTATATACTTTCTAATTTATATGGCCTAAGATTCCATTTAGGATTTCTAAGCTATGGCAAACCACCAATCAAAACATTTACATCTTTTCCAGTAAATAATCACTTATATAGCTGAACTTGTCTTCAATTTGAGTTTCTTTGTTTCAGTTCTTTGGATTCAAACTTCTACATAGATAGGTAATGTATTAGTTAGCCTTCTGTAGGGTACGACTTTTAGCATGCCTCCCTGAGGCTCCCACTTCTTGCTGGTATGTGAGCTTGACCTGACTCATTTCTAGCTAATAAAATATGCCAGAAGAGATGTTGTGTAACTTTGGGAAATAGGTTCTAAGGCTGATCTCTATCTTTGTTGCTTCCTTTGTCACTGCTAGTAGCCATCCTATTTTATGAAGAGGTCCATGTAACAAGGGACCAAGGAATGTTTCAGGCCAATGGCTCTTAGAAACTGAGGTCTTTAGTACATGATTGCTAGCAGCCATGTGAATGAAATTGGAAGCAGATTCTCCTCAGAAGAACCTTAAAATGGCCTGGTCCTTAAGTTGCCATCTTGTGAGAGATCTAGAGCCAGAGGATTTGTCTAAGTTGAACTTCATTCCTGATGCTCAGAGAGTGAGGTAATACATGGATATTGCTTAAAAGCCACTAAATTTTGGAGTAATGTGTTATAAAGAAATAGACAATGAATGCATCATCTGATTTTGGTATCTTGAGTACTGAAACTTGTATATCTTCCTTTTTCTATTTTCCTAATCAAAATCATGGGTTAATTTTGCATAGAAAAAGATTAAAGACAAAATATTGTATAATGGCATCCCCAAAAGCCTTACGTAATCTCTTTGGACATTTATCCAAGCATCTATAGATTATTTAGTTGTACTTGGCTCATACTGCTCCATCTTAAAAAAAATTATGTGACAGTCACAGTGAAGTAGTGTACTGAAATCAAGATACTGTTAGTTGTGACTTTCCTTTTATGGCAATATGATGACATTAAAGAGAAAGTTACATGTGTTATTACATATTTTGAGCTGCCAGAGAGACTTCCTATGTGGAATCCTCTACTCTCATCTCCCTCTTCTTCACTAAGATGCAAACTCAAGATTTTTGGGAGACTCTAGGTCGTTTTAGAGCCTCTTCTCTGAAGTGTGCTGAAAATGTAAGAGTACTTGATATAGCCAGCTTTTGTTTCCTTTGCCACTTGCCCTTAAATGAGAAAATCCTTTTTTTAATTTTTTTTTTTTTTTACCTGTGACTTCAGGTCTCTCGAAACAGATGAGTCCACAACTGTTGCTAAACTTGAAGAAAAAGGTGTTAAGATTTTCTGCAATCCAATATCACTTAAAACTTTACTCAAGAAATAAAATGTACACTCACAATTCAAAAACCATGTAAAGCATCCCATCTGAGCTATATGTCTCCAACAGCTCTACAATGTGTGGATGCTTCAGCATATGACAGATACTGGCTTCCCGCTTTAGATCTGCAAAACAAACACACAGCACACTTCATTAGGTAGGAACCAGAGACAATTAGAGTGAAGGATGAATGAATGGATGGATGTGATCTATGGTAACATGAAGACTTCTCTGTCTAAAAAGATGAAATCCCCCATTTAAACTGAGCTTATCTTCTCACCCTTTCATGTCTGTGGCAACACAACGTTCCATATCTTTATCGGCTTCCATCCAGATACGGGAGGAAGCTCTTACTAATAAAGGCTCTCGTTCCTTTGTGCACAGAAACAGCTTGTCCCAAAGTAAAATAAGTGTCGAGTTTCAGCCTCCAAGTCGATAACTTCTCCTTGATCTGCTGATAAGTAACTCAATTTATTGTTTTGAATTTTACCTTTGTCTTACTTTTCCTTAAGCCAGATAAGAATAAAATGTAGCATTTACAGACATTTCATAGAACTTATGTGGAACATAAAAAGAAATAGTACGGTTTACACAGAAAAGCACTGTTCCCAGAGCTAAAGTTAGAATGAATCAATTGATTAGTTTTTGCAGTGATAGAAATGGAATTCAGGGTCTTGTGTATTAAAAGTTTGTGGTCTGCTGTTGAATTACAGCTCTAGCCTGGGAATTTTTCTTTTTTTTTCTGAGACAGAGTTTCTCTGTGTAGCCCAGGCTGTCCTGGAACTCAGAAATCCGCCTGCCTCTGCCTCCCAAGTGCTGGGATTAAAGGCGTGCACCACCACCGCCCGGCCAGAATTTTTTAAATATCATTTATAAAACATGTTGACTAGCTCAGGATCTTTTAAAGAACAAACAGATAATGCAAGTAGCACTGTCATGTATAAGATGACAGTACTGTTTGCAGATGTTTGTAGCATCTGTTTGTAATCCTAGCACTTGGAAGGTAGAGGTAGGAGGATCAGGAGTTCAAGGCTACCCATACCTAGATGGTGAGTTTAAGGACAACCTAGGCTACATGAGACAATATCTTATAACAACAACAAAACAACAACAAAATCCTATTTGGAAAACAAAATTAATATCAACATCCTCACATTAAGGTTGGACAGGGACATTACTTGTTTTGTGTATAACTAAAGTCTTCCACTACTAATAGTGCTATACCTGTTTGCTGATGCATAAAAAATACAATGTGGTATTTTTTATATTCGAAAGTAGAAGGGAGACAAGAAAGGAAGAACCAAATCCAGACTGCACAATGCAAAGACAACATGAATTTTTTTCTTGTTTATTAATTCAAACTTAGTCAACAAGAGCAATGGCTGCACATAGAACCTTACAAAACCTACACACATACAAGCAACATAAAGAAGGCAGTACAGAATAGGTGCCATGAGAAATGGAGAGATCAATAATACAATGTTAAGAAAGGCAAGGAAGTTATTTATAGAGAAAATAAAGGTATATAAAGTAGTTAAGGTTGGAATCTGAGAAAAAGTCATGAACATTCTGAGCTGGTAAAAATTCCAAAGAGAGATCAGTCAGTGTCAGGAACCAGTGACGTCCTGAGTGAACGTGTACTACTGACATGTGCACAGCCATGTGAAGAACCCAAAAGCCCCAGACCCACAGGAGTGGCACAGCCTTCCCCAAGTGAGGCTCGGAGGGATGGCAAAGCCTTCCTCAGGGGTCTGGGTGGGAATGTTGAACATCTAAGAAATAAAGAAGGTGGATATGTAGGGAGCAAGTGAAGTCTTGAGTGAATGTGTATGGTTGACAAGGGCATACACGGCAAGGACTCCAGTGCCTTAGACCCATGGGAAATGGAATCACTTCTCTTGGCTTAGGCTCAAGGAAATGGCAAAGCTTTCCCTCCTGTTCCACATGTGAATGTGAAAGTGTATGTAGAAAATGCCCACAGTAGCTTTCTCTCCCTTCCCCACAATGTTTACAGTCTGAGGACTGTTTCTGTTTCTAAATCATGCCTGCTTGATTTAGCTGTATACCATAAATCCTGCCTCTTTGATTTAACTGTATATGATAATCATGCTGAGCTTGGGGTTGGGGGAGTACTGCAGCTTCTCAGTCCCAGAGCACAGACCACTTGATCCCATCTTTTCTTGTGTCTGTCATTTTTTCTTCCCTCATTGCATCTAGGCAGGGTCTGGGAACCCAAGCTATGGAAGGATGTGGCAGGTCAGGGCTGAACTTGGTATACAAGAGATAATTATTAAATGTTAGGTTGAAATTTATCAATTGTCTCACTGAATGAAACTCCAACCATTTTGTGAGGTAGGTATATTACTGATGAGGAAACTCACTCAGGATTGGAAACCTGGTCAAGACCACACAGCTCTACAGTTATCACAGGAGTGAGCAGTTAACCCTGACTCCAAAGTCAGCAAGCTTTCCATTATGCCATGTTATGGATGTGCGTATGATCACAGTTAAAGAATCCAAAAAATAGAAAAGAAAAGAAGAAGAAAAACTAGTAGAAGAAATGGCTGGGCCAAAGCAGCTTTTGTTTGATTGCTCACTGTGGTTGTGAAGGAAACACTGTTTGTGTCTGGAAGTGGCACTGCACTGATAAAAAGTTCACAGAATCTGGAGTCAGAAATGGTGTGAATCTTGCCTTTGTCCCTGCCACCTGCATACCAAGTACCATCTTCTATAAATGACTTGCTTTTTGTCATCGAAATGGGAATGGTGAGAGGTCATGTGCCTTCAGAGTTGACTAATTGGCTTCAAAGGGCAGTGCTAAGATCACAACAAGAAGCCATAGAGTAGAGGACCATGTAGAGCACAGCATGTGGGGGAAGAGGCCAAAGGGTGTGTGTGTGTGTGTGTGTGTGTTCACCTCAAAAAAAGAGAAAACACCGGGGCCCAGGAAAAATGCCTCTATGTTTAAAACCAGCAGGGAAGGCCCCGCAGGAGGAGAGTGAAGCAGTCGCAGGGCCTGTGCAGGGAGATGCTAACTAACCACGAGGAAGGTCTTTAACAAGTGTGTTGGAGAGCCAAACTGAGCCAAATGACATCAGATGCCTGTATGACTTCTCTCAAGAATGTTCTGCTTCCCATCTCCAGGGAAAGCTTGAGAGTTTTATAACTTCTTTTTATCTTCTCTCTAGATTCTCATTTTATCACAAGTCACCCTCTGTTTTTCACATTAGTGACTCCTACTCCTTTGTTTCTGTTCTGATGAAAGGCAGTTTTAACTCTGCTCTGACAGTCATGAAGCAAACACAATTCAGTGTTTGCCACAACCAAGCCTGGTCTCTTCCCGCTCTGGAGTTCCTTTTCCATTTCGCCCCTTTCATGTAACTACACCATGCGTCAGTTCCCACTCTTTGCTACGAGACAGCTTTGTTACACTGAAAGCTTTTAGTAGAAACAGATCTGCCAAACGCCCTCTGCGCTTGGCGGCGGAAAAAGCTCTTGGTTTAATACCTACCACTCTTAAAACAAAGGCAGAATTTCTGGGGCCCCTGCTTTCCAATAACAATGTGACATAAATGTTGGTGAATCTGACATTTTGTAGCCAAAATGCTGACAGGATAGCACAAAACTGATAACATAAAAATAAATTTGAGATGATAGGGACAGCAATGTAAAAAAATGCACAACTGTTTTTCCTAATTCAAGTATCAAGTAAATAGTGCAAATAAAAAACATACTTAAAAAAAAAAAACAAGAATCAAAATAAAAAAATAAAGTCTCAAAAAGCAGGAATATATTGTATATGCTTTTTAAGCTGTAGATACCAAAAGTAGGAAACTCAAATGGTCGTTTGAAAATGTGAGTAAGGAAACATGCACCTGTTGAGTGCTGTTAAGTCGATGACGACATAGTCGGCTAAAACTACTGTTTGTCTACTTAGTGACTCATGAGGCAGGGAGGGGAAGAGCTGGAAAGCAGATACTTTGGCACAACTGTGTGACTGCTTACAGATGCTAGCATGAGACACACCTGTGAGGAACAAGGCTTAGTGAGGCCATCTCTGCTTAGAGCTACTGCTTGGTTAGTAACTGGCAGCCCTCACCTTCTCCTTCCTTCCTTCCTTCTTCTCTCTTCCCCTTTCCTTAGGAAATTTTTGAAATAGACTTTCAATCCTGGATTTCTATATTTAGTGCCCTCACATTTAACTATGTAACTATATTTAATCAACTCCTTTTCCTTTTAAAAGAGGCACTAATGACACTCAAGTCTGTATAGCTCAAGTCTGTATCATATTTAAATCAGCATACTATACAAACTTAAAACTACTATTAATTTCCTAAGTTTGGACTGGCCAACAGCAATAATACTGTGAGTGCCATTGCACGGTACTAATAAACAGTGCTATGTATGGCACTGGGACTGGCTTATCAGTCTCTTAAATAAGGGAAAGCTAGAGAATCTGCTTCAGTAATAAGTTTAAAAAATAATTTCCTGAAAAATTTTATTATTCATTTTACAACCACTTATTAGAGTTCATAAAAATTGGGTACCATTTAGTGCTGTAATTCTGCAGCAAGCTTATTTGACAATGGGTAAGAACTAGGTTTGATATTTATAAATATGATTGAAGAAAGGAGCAATTTCAAAAAGGTTTAGTTTTGGAATAGCAATGTCAATCTCAGTATCTGTACTTAAGAAGCCTACACATAAGAGTTTGGTTGCTCAGGAACATACAATGAAGATTAGATCAGCTATTTTAATAATATCATATTCGACCAAATAAATGAAAAATATTATTTGGACACACTTAAAATGAATAAAATGTTACTTTTGTGTTCTTTGAGAGCCAGTATGTATCTTATGCTTAGTCTATATAAAAACAGTCTAGTCACAATTTAAGTGTTTAACAGCAACATGTTAGTAGCAGCTACAAATGGTACAGCTCTTAAATAAATTGATTTGTTTTTTATTACCTTTACTTATCTGTGTGTTCATGTGCACATATGTGACAAAGTTACATGTGGACATCAGAAGACAACTTTTGGAAATCAGTTCTCTTGTTCTATCATGTGTTGCAGGAATGTTCTCCATTCATCAGGCTTGATGGCAAGGAACTTCATCTGCTGAGCCATCTCACCAGCCCGATTTACATTAACTCTTCTTCTATGACCTCTCACCCATCAAATTCATACCCCTGCACTGCCAGGTAAGCATTCTACCCATAAGCTACATACCCCAAGCTCTCTTGTGCCATTCTCAGACAGACATTTGCAGTTAATAATTTAAAAAAGAATGTAAATCCTTTTTATATGTAATTCAAGAATGTCTATAAAAGGAAACTTTATAGCTTGTCTTAATAACTACAATTTATCAATTAATAACTAAATCTGGTTTTTCCACTATTGTTAATCTAAATCATTTATTTGTTCTGTCATTTAAAATTATTTTTATTTTGCTTAATTTACCAAACAAGATGGTATATAGTTGTATACACTGTATATAGCTGTGTGCTTCAAAACTTAATGGAATAAAATGCTTTATAGATTTTAACACTAGAATATGCAGTAAAATATTTGAGATTTTCAAGCACTCACTTCAAGTACCTACTAAATAATTGTGATCACCCGTGTAAGTGAGTGTGCGTGTGTGTGTGTGTGTGTGTGTATGTGTGTGTGTGTGTGGTGGGGTGTGATTTCATTTTACAGAGAAAGAAAAATGAGGTCCTGGTTCAATGATATAAGTTACTGAAAAATCACATAATTCCTAAATAAAGGACAAGATTAATGACAAAAGCCTGGTGCTCTTGCCATTACACCACAATGACACCCGAGACTGTGTTGCTTATGTAAGTCCCAAGATCTAACTGGGGAACAATGCTAACACGATAATGCATGCCTGGTTATACTGTTAGCAAAACTGTTATACACTCCAGCTTCTTCCCGCTGCACTGTTACCACTGACGGCCAGAAGCCTGACACGGACTTCCTGACAAAGCACAGAAATACTCTCACCCACTTCTAAATACTGTCTAAGTTGTATCATAAACTCAACAGCTAAAATTCACTAAGAGCTGACACAAGCTTCAAACTCAAACAGAATATGCTCATGTTGTCCTAGAAACAATTGCGGCCAATAGTAATGTGTTCATTTAAAGAAAATAAGTAAATGAAATGAGTGTGGATAACATTTTCCATGCTATCATAAAATCAATAACCATATGATGTTTTAAGAAAGGAATCTAAGCAGAACTTTGGAGAAGTTATATTAGTAAAGTCATTTGCTGCAGCTCAGTTCCACCTTCATATAATAACCAATATGAAGGCTAAAATACAGTTCAGATTTCCTTTAATAAGGCTATTTTTCTCAACTAGTGATGATTCAAGGCCCAGATAGATCCACACAAGCTATTTCTTTACTCTTTTACACGTTTTACTATTATCTCTACACTTCCTTTTCATACACCTAAAGAGTTCTGTGCATTTTCTAATTTCTTTGTGTTCTTGCCTACCTTCTATTTCTATAAGCAAAACTCTCATTCATCTTTTGAAAGAAGAAAGAGGATTGAGGATGTTTGACTAACAAGTTTTGTTGTTGTTTTCTCAACTTGAGAAATGTGCATTGATTAGAAATTACTCATAATTGCACTGAGTATTTCAAAATGAATGAGATTTTGGTAATATATTTCTTAGAGTTTTGGGTTCTGGTTCAATGTAACAAACACATTAAAGCACAGTTTAATATTAAAGTCAAACTAAAGCCAATACTATATGTACAAATACTAATCATCTATAAAATAAAGCCAATTATTGTGGTAACTGTGTCTTTCTTTTTCATTAGGATGAGTTGGTAAATAACTGCCTAAAAATATTACTTATTTACTTTGGTTTTAAGTTATAAAAATGTCAAAACATTCCTAATCCATATTTAAGTACTAAAAATCATTGATCTTACTAGTTGGATATTAATAAATGTTCCAGGTGACAAATTTAAAGCTCTTTATTAATATTTATCTTCTGGCATATTAAAGTGTCTTTAAAGAAAAGCATCTGCTTAAAAGCCATTTGTGGGTAAGAACCAACATTAGATTAAAAAGAAACCAACTTATTCACTTCAGAAAATAGAGCCTTCAGTAACTCTGTGCAAGGAGTTACTCAACCATGATCATGGTGGAAGTCTTGTGGGGGGTACAACTAATAAAACATGTTAATCAGACAGCTAAAAAGAGACAGCAGCAGTAACTGAGGTCCAGAGCAAATCAAGTTCAGTGCTTCATTTTCTCAAATATACAAATGATTATTGAGATTATATATTTTAGCATGATAATAACTAAATACAACGTTCCTAATGTCTCTAATTGGTACACTTCTTGGCTTTCTTTTCATTTGGGGATGTGTAAATCAAGGAGGGACAAATCAGGGCATTTTAGGATGATAAAAACCAGACACCTATTTCAACATTGTATTTTTCACTTTAAAAAAGGAAATTGAATAAACCCTACTTAATGCTTCAATTACTTCTCAATATTAAAGTCTTAAAAAGCACTTTATATATAGGTAGATGAGGATGCTTTGTAAGAAGATGAAATGTATTCATTTGTTAAAGCTCATTTGATTGTACATAAACTTTATCCAATAAAGTTTAAGTAGCAAAAAAGTCATTATAATAAAACAGGAGTTCAACTAATTTGTCAAAGTAACAAACACACACATACCTAGTGCATAATATTTCCTGATTATGTTATCTAAATTTACTTCCTATTTTTATTTATTGATAAATGTATTGGGGATCCCCCAAAAGATACATACCAGGATATATTTCCTTACCACTTACTTCTCTCGACCAAGCCTTTCTCTATTATGAAGCCACTGCAAGAGGGGCCAAAAATTTCCTCAGAAAACAACTTATGATCTAGTTTAATATATAAATAAGTAAATAGCTAAGACCAAGGATGTTTATGGTACAGTGAAATTATTGCCAATGGTTTTAATTACACAGCTTTCCCCATCTAGTCATAGAATTCTTTTGTCAACAAAATATCATAGAATAGTATAAAAGTTGTGTACTGCAGTTAGCACCTGGAAGTCCAGCAATTGTGAGTCCAAAGCAGAAGGGCTGCAAGGCATAGGCTACAGAGTGAAACTGCCTCAAAAAGAAGTATGAAACACATTTATATCAAAAGTATCAATTTTTGGCATTAACTGTGGAAAACACCAATGGAAAGAATAAGGTAGTTGTTTTATTAAACACCGTAAAATCAGGGATAGAGATACACTTACAGATTCATATACACAACCACCAAATTATTTGTATATTTTATTTTGATAATCTACTAATAAAGTGTATTATCAAGAGAAGCTTGCTAACAAGTGTAGGTAAATAGCCATTTAGTCTTCACTTTTTCAACCAGTCAGATCCTTGGTCCTGTGGAGGCTGGATGCTCTAGTGTCAGGGAATTCGAGGGCGGGGAGGTGGGAGTGGGTAGATGGGTGGGGGCACATCCTCATAGAAGCAGGAGGAGGGGGGATGGGATAAGGGTTTCTAAGGGGAGAATGGGGAAAGGGAATAACATCTGAAATGTAAATAAATAAAATATCCCAAAAAAAGCTTTGAAAACTACTAGAAAATGTTTAGTTCAAAGTAGACTCACCCAGCCGTTATCAGAAAGTGGCAAAAAGAGGTTTTATACATAGTGAAACTCTGGTGTAAGGGAAGAGCCTTCTGAAAGGGCTCTATTTTCCAGTGTTTTAATAAATTTTAGGTGTATTATACTGCCTTGTCCTCATAACAAACCTTTCATTTCATCTTCTATAAAAATGAAGTATCTTATTTAGTACTCAAAATATAGTAGCTATCTAGACACACAATTTAAAACTTATTTGGAGCCAGAACTCATTTCAGAAAGTCTGTTGAAATAGTAGGTATTCTGCCTCCAAAGAATCTCCAGTGCCATTTAAGGGAAGCACAAAAGCCATGAGTAAGGTCAGGATCGAGACAGGTAATCATCTAATGTACCTCCTGGCTGCTATGACATGGGAACTCAGGTTCTGTCGTGCACTCCAGCAATGAGCAGTTTTGAGAATAACTGTTGAGGTTTCAAAGAGTAAAACTCTCATAACATTTCAGCTGTTTGCTGCCAAACCCAGCACTGTGCTATGTGAAATGTATAAAACTACTATTAACTCTGTTCCTCTATTCTTTGAAAAAAAAATTATAAGAAGTTCCCTTGGGGATATTCTATGCAGTCCAATTTGCTGTTTCCCATCTTGATATCAAAATAATATAAATTATGTACTAATTAGTGTATAAATGTTTACAAGAATGAAATAAATATATTTTAGAGTGTCTGCCAAATAATGACACTGAAGCTCTTCTCTAGTTTTCGTAGGCAGAAAGCCAGAATGTGCATTTTCTTACTCTGTAAAGAACATACATTTATAATCAATCTTCTTTCCTCATTTTTCCCCTCTGAATAGCTCTTTTGCCAGTTCATCAAACTGGAAATGAATAAAACAAAAGTTTCCTTAACAATTGAGTTTGAGAGGCAGAGACTTCTTACATCTGATTCACACATAGTTGAGTGGAATCCTCTGAGCTAGTGAAAACAGTCTGATGCAAGACAGACAGGCCAGCCTCAACTCCTCTTCCTTTTAAGAATCAATGGTCACTTAGTCGTAACAAAAGCCCTAACTCATGACACAGCATTACAGTAAGCAGTTACAATGGACACATTATTTAGATCATTCTAGATAATGGCTCATTTCATATAAAGTTTTATAGCAGCTTTTTTTTTTTTTTTTTTTTTTTTTTTTTTTGGTTTGCTTAGGACTTTCCTGGCCACAGCACTGAAAGTCCTGTGTCGTGGGAAGTTACCCTTAGTCACAGCGAATCAGACCAGTCACATTATTCCACAGATCTGCCATGTACCTTTCAAAGCATTGACACTTTCTGTAGGAAGGTACTTGTACTGATAGTATAACAGACTTGTAGTCAAAGGTCCATTTAAAAATCCTGTCCCCAACAACTGGTAGCTGTACCACCCTTAGAGTCTTCCATTCCTCATCTGTAAAATGGAGAAGAGTAAGAGAACAACTTCTACTCAGGATTATGGAGAGGCCTAGAGAGTTTGGAAAGCACAGGAAAGCACTGTGTCTAGTACATAACATGGTTCTTTTTTCTTTGACCATTTTTAATAAAAGTAATTTCTTCCTATCTTTACCAAAATCATTTGAACCAAGTCTAAAGACAAAAAGATGGCAATGTGAATATCCATTAGGCCACACTATTATATAGTTCAATCCAACTTTCACAATATACTTTTTCATCTATAATTTTCTGGTAAATCATTCACTTCTTGGAGTTATCCTCAGACAAAGCACTGCTTCTCCTCCTCTTTGTAGTCACAGCTACATCACCTGTCTATTGTCTTTCTTCATCACCTGTCAAAACAATTTCCCTTCCTGCTATTAGCCCAGTTTCAGTCTTCACTAACTATTGTCTGGACCACAGCAATAATCATCTAATGTGCTCCGTTGCCTTCAGTTTCTTCTTTTCATTCTACTCATTAAAGTGTTATCGGAGTTTAAAGCAGCTATTATCATATTACTCCAAACCCCTTCACTGTGCTCTGTTCCATGCATTAAAATGTTATAATCCTTCAGGATGGCTTTGAGTTTTACCTCCAACCACTTAACTAGAGTCCACAGATCTATTTAGCAGCAGAACTGGAATCTAAGGGCTTTCTTTTCTTTCCTCTAAAAAATTCCACATATCTACATTTCAGCTGTGTTCCTTTCAGCTTCTGACCCATGTTTATGTGCTTTAAAATGCATCTTTTAAAATTTTTTTATTTATTTTTTAAAATTAATTTACATCCCAAATGTTGCCCCCTCCAGGTCCCATCCTCACAGAATCCTTCTACCATGCCCCAGCCCACTTGCCTCTGAGAGGATGAGGCCCCTTGGGTACACCCCTGATTAAATCTCTGTAGGATTAGGGACATCCTCTCCCTCTGAGGCCAGACAAAGCAGCCATCTGCTACATATGTGCTGGGAGCCTCAGTCTAGCCCATGTATGCTCTTTAGTTGGTGGCTTAGTCTCTGGGAGCTCCCAGGGGTCTGGGTTTGTTGACACTGTTGGTCTTCCTATGGTGTTCTCATTCCCTTCAGGGCCTTCAATCCTCCCCCCCCCAAGTCTTCCATACGGGTCCCCAACCTCAGTCTAATGTTTGGCTATGGGTATCTGCATATGTTTCAGTCAGCTGCTGGATGGAGCCTCTCAGAGGACAGTTATGCTAGGCTCCTGTCTGCAAGTATAACAGAGTATCATTAATAGTGTCAGAGATTGGTGCTTGCCTATGGGATGGTTCTCAAGTCGGGCTGGTTATTGGTTGGCCAGTCTTCCTGCAAGAACAGCAGAACTTCAGTCTGCTCCATCTTAATCCCTACAATTCTTTTAGACATGGCAAATTTTTGGTCAAAAGTTTTGTGGGTGGGTCGGTGTCCTTATCCCTCCACTGGGACTCCTGTATTCTTAGTCGTCAGGGAAATGCAAATGAATATGACCCAAAGATTCCACTTTACACCAATCAGAATGGTGAAGATAAAAAACTCAAGGGATAGCACATGCTATGGAGGATATGGAGAAAGAGGAACACTCCTCCATTGCTGGTGAGGTTGCAAACTGGTACAACCACTCTGGAAAACATTTGGCAGTTCTTCAGAAAATTGGAAATAGTTCTATCTGAAGACCCAGCTATACCGCTCCTGGGCATATACCCAAAAGATGCTCTACCATACCATAAGGATACATGCTCCACTATGTTCATAGCAGCTTTATTCTTAATAGCCAGAAACTGGAAGCAACCCTGATGTCTGGATTGAAGAATGGATACAGAAAATATGGTTCATTTACAGAGTAGAACACTATTCAGCTATGGGATGGGTCTCAAGTTGGGCTGGTTATTGGTTGGCCAGTCCTTCAGTCTGCTCCATCTTAATTCCTACATTAAAATTTAATTGTCCCTAATTAAAAATTAGGACATCATGAATTTTGCAGGCAAATGGATAGAAATAGAATATCATCCTTAGTGAGGTAATCCAGACCCAAAAGGACATGCCAAGTGGATACTATACGGAATACCCATGATACATTCCACAGATTCAAAGAAGTTAAACAAGAAGGAAGACCCAAATTGAGGAAGCTTGAATCTCACTTAGAAGGAGGAACAAAATAGTCATGGGAGACGGAGGAAGGGAAGGACTTGAGTGGGAGACGGGAGGGGGATGGAAATAGGGGGTAGGATCAGGTTTGGGGAGAGCCAAGAGGCCCAGAAGTCCAGGAGAATGAATGGAAATCTGCAGCTGGTGGGGGTTGGGGGGGTGGGCATCTCTAGGAAGTCCCAGAGACCTGGGATGAGAGAGGCTCCAGGAGTCAATGCGAGTGACCTTAGCTGAGATGCCTAAAAGTGGGTTCATGGAACCTAAAAATGCACCTTTTAAAAATCATCCAAATTGATTGTCATAGAAAAGGAAGAGGACTAGTGGGATGGATTGGTAGAGAAACCAGAAGGTCTAGGAGGGTAAATATGGTCAAAGTACATGATGTATTTGAGTAAAAATATCTTTATGAAATGCATCACAATAAATGCTCCTTCCCCATTTAATACTTCATATGCTTCTTTACCCTGATGGATGTCACTCATTCACCTAAGTCCCATTCCCACTCAGCCTCACAGTTGTTTTTAACAGTCTTCAGCAGAGGTAGGCATAAATTGCTGTGATGATCCCTGCACCCCATACTGTAAGATCTCAGCATTTACCAACTCTGCCTGCTGCTGGTGATTCTGCCAATCTTGCTGGAAGGCAGCACCCAGTGCACAGAACCCAATTCATCCTATGTCTACTGTCACATAGAAGCACAGAGAATTCTAAAAATGGACATTACTGTAAGCCATCATCGGAACACTCTTTGTGTTCCCATTTTACTCAGAAAGAAAATGAAGCCCTGGTAGGCAGGAGACACGCTCAAATTCCCATGGCTAATTTATAACCCAAGTGAAAGATGAGCACAGGTTTTTGATTCCCAAACCATCCAGCACTCTGTTATCACACACTTTCTATGGAAGATGATGCTAAAACCATTCAAACTTTGAGGCAATCTCTTCTCAGTAGCATATTTGCATTGATTAGACTTTTCAGAGAATGGTTAAGACATACAGTCACATGCATCAAAAAGGTATGAATATTGCTCTCCACATTTTGTTACCATGAATGCAAATGAAAAATTTCAAGGTACTGCCACGACAGAATGCAACAACTTTAGGCAAAGTAATGTATGCTTCGCATTTCTATGCCTTTGTGTAGTTCATATACTGTATTATTTAATAGTATCATATGACTCTAAGGTTTTTCTTGGAAAAAAACCACTTAAGATCAAAGGTTCCAGGAAAATTTGACAATTAAAGGCATTTATATGTGTATCTATTTACTATTAGTTAACTAGTCAGGAGTTGAGTTTTTAAAAGAGCACATCTGACCTTCCTCCACTAGAGGGAACTCAAAATCACATATACCTAACAAGGAAGTACTGTATCACTACGATCTAAATATATTTTGAAATAGTTGCCAACTGGGTTCTTGTCTTGCCCTTTCTAAGAATGAGGTGGGCAGACAGCCAAGAGTGTACACAGGAGAGGTACTTTATTATCACAGGATAAACAGCCTTAAATGAGATTAACCAATTTTGAACTGGAAAAACAGGTCTTTGTGGGACTGGTGGGAGTTGGGACAGGGCATCAAGTGGAGGGATGGGGTTGCCGTCCCACAGTCAAAAACTCTGACCCAGAATTGTTCCTGATTAAAAGAATTGCAGGGACATGGGCTGGAGAGATGGCTCAGAGGTTAAGAGCACTGCTTGTTCTTCCAGAGGTCCTGAGTTCAATTCCCAGCAACCACATGGTGGCTCACAACCATCTGTAACGGGTTCTAATGCCCTCTTCTGGTGTGTCTGAAGACAGCTACAGTGTATTCGTCATATATATAAAATGAAAAGAATTGCAGGGACAAAAATGGAGACGAGCCTGAGGGAAAGGAGGTCCAGTGACCAGCCCAACTTAGGATCCATCTCAAGGGGAGGCTTCAAGGCCTGGCACTATTACTGATGCTATGGTATGCTTACAGACAGGAGCCTAGCATGGCTGCCCTCTGAGAGGCTCTACCAGCAGCTGACTGAGACAAAGGCAGATATTTACACCTGACCAATGGACAGAAGCTAGGGACCCCTGTGGTTGAATTAGAGAAAGACTGGAAGAAGCTGAGGAGGAGGGTGATCCCATAGGAAGACCAGCAGTCTCAACTAACCTAGACTCCTGAGATCTCTCAGACACTGAGCCACCACCCAGGCAACATACATGAGCTGGTATGAGGCCCCCAACACATATACAGCAGAGGACTGCCTGGTCTGGCTTCAGTGAGAGAAGATGCACCTAACCTTCTAGAGACTTGAGGCCTCAAGGAGTGGGGAGGCCTCTGGAGGGCATCCTCTTGGAGACAGGGGGAGGAGGAATGGAATGAGGAACTGTGGGAGGGCAGATCGGGAGAGGGGTAATGACTAGACTGTAAAAAAAATAAAAGTAATAAAAAAGAACGGAATAGATGTGAATGCTTGGTAGCTTTGGGATACTCGCCAGAAGTGTTATAGCTATGAAAAGTGTTGTGACTACTGTTGGTCTTTGCAGCTGTAGGTCTCGAAGTCTGGAGCCACAGGTCTCTGACGTAGTGGGTCTTAGAAGCTAGAAACAGCCACAGAAATGATTTCCCCTTAGTTGCAAAAGCTTGGAGTCTTGGAGACTGAGGCATGATTGAGTTCCCCTGTAGCTGTGAAGTCAGTCCTTTCGGGTTGCCTCACCAAGTACTGTCTGTTCTCAATCTGTCTCTGATGGGTCTTGAAGGCAGTCTTCCTTTTCTTTTTCCTCAGAAGAACATTTTAATGCTCATCTACTCAGTTACATTGAACAACCTGGGCCCTAATTGGCTGACTGTGTATGCATTAAAATAAGGTGAAAATGGGACCAATCAGAGAACAGTTGTCCAACTTGGGGTGGGGTCGGGGGAGAACACCGATCCCACCAAAAGTACCCAATCAGGTCGCCAACTCTACTTCCTGCCACTACAGTGGCAGGTACATTTAACTGCCAGAAGGAGTTGTATCAGTTTCAGTTGCTATAATGACAAGGATCACATTTGCATCTGAGGCTATTCCTGTGATCTTTTCCAGGTGTCATCCATTTCTGTTGTCTGGAGGTTACTGTTAATGAAACAGTCTAACCGTTGCTGGCCACAGCCCATTCCTCACTGTGATGCACTCAAGGGCTCTTCCTGTCATCTTTCCTTTAGCCAAGGTTCTTTACTTTGTTCCCTGCTGACACTTCATTGACAATTTAGATAGGGGGTTGTCAATCAGCAGTCTTAGTACCAGCAATTCCATTGCCCTCAGGGTTGGAGCATGGGGCCTCCATTTATCCCTACTATTATTGATCTTGATAATACAATTCACAAATAAGATAATGATTTTCCTTTAACTTGTCTATTGCAACAATAAATATCAGCTAACCTTTACTGGGCATGTTACTATGAGTCAGGCTGTTCTACATGAGTTGACCCACTTAATCCTCACAACTTGAAGGGGCAGGCAATACTTATATAAGACAAAGGCAGAGAGCAATTCAGTAAATCACAAACAAAATAAGCTGTAAAACAAAGATTTTAACCCAGGGAATGAATGAAAATCAATCAAAATCAATGTCCTTCTGTCTGTCTGTCTCTGTGTCTCTGTCTCTGTCTTTCTCTGTGTGTGTGTGTTCCATGCACATTTTTATGTGCAGATGCACTACCCATGTAGGGAGATGAGGAGTTCAGAAGATGACACTGAAGTCTTCCTCAATTAATTTTTCCACCTTAGTTTTTTGAGACAGGATCTCTCAAGTGAGCCTGGAGCTCACTGCTCTGTCTCTTCCCTGTAAATGTTGTGGATATGGGTGTATACCATACATCTGACTTTTTATGTGGTTCTGGGGATATAAACACAGGTCCTCATGTTAACACAGCAAACACTTTACCCACTGAGTACCCCTGACATAATGCTTCTCACGTCTGGAACTGATCAACTCTGAAGAGGAAATTTACAAGTAACCTATTTCTCTGCATTATTTTAGAAAATAGACCCAAACTTTACTAAAGCTAAGCTTAATAACATCAATGTTTAGCAATTAAATCATACTATTCTGTAAAAAATCTTTGTTTTCTTAATTCAAGTCACCTAATTATCATTTCAAAAATTACTTTGTATTAACGTACAGAATTATTGGAGCACGATGACTAGGTGGGGTTCTAGGACAGCTGTCTGAGGAATTTAGAGAAAACCTGTCTCCTGGATATACCAAATCCTTCCATGGTGTCTGAATGAGATGGCTTCCAGAACCCCACCCCAATACCAAAATCTGTGGCTGTTCAAGTACCTTACATAAAACAGTGTAGTATTTGCATGCAACTTAGACTTTAAGTCCTCTCTGAATTGCTTATAATACCAATGCAATGTAAATGCTGTGAGAGTACTTGTTATGCTGTATTATTTAGGGAATAATGGCAAAGAGTAAAAGTAAAAGTCTGCACTTCCTCAGTACACACACAGTTCTGCCCCAAATTTCCAGTTCACAATTGGGCGAGTCTCTGGATGGAGATCCTGAAGGTACAGAGGTCTTACTGTATTTAGCTGGTTAGAACCAACAAATACAATCATTTCATACAATCACCGAGATAGATCAAAAGGCTTCCACCAAAGTGAGAAGCATTTATTCAATACAATAATCTCCAGAACCTGGGTAAGAACCATGGGGAGCCTGCACAATGGAGAGAGAATATACAGGGGTGTAGGTACTTGCTTCCCACAGTGGGTTTTACAAAAAGAACTGGGGTTCAGCAGCTGGATTTCAGATCTGCTCCTTAAGGTAAAAGGTACCATTCAGGGGGAGTAGGTGACCACCTACTCCAGTTATCATATTGAGGAAGGCCTAGAGTGAACAGGTGAAAAAAGCCAACAGAGCAGCCAGTCCTCCACCTTCACTTCCAGAGTTCACCCTGCTTCACTTCCAGGTAAACTCTGAAGATTTAGGAGAAGAAGATGACAGGGTATAGTTAGCCCTTTCTGAACAGCTCGACCTGGGAGAGGGCTGCAGAGATGGTTTGGTAGCTGACTTATAACTCCCATCTTCTGCAGCTTCTTAGTGTGAAAGGTCTATTCCAAGTACATTCAGCATCTGGTGAATACTGGTAGATGTCATGCTCTCTGGCCATTGGGTATCTATACCATTTGATTTTGATAGAGAACCAGGAAGACACGAAGTCGTACTACACTCTCCCTATTCTACCAATACAGAAAATCTGCATGCAATGGTCATGAGGTGTGAGGTCCCATTTCTTGGCATTATTCAAATTAAAGTTAGTCGCCACTGGGTCTGTGTGCCCACACAGGACTGCTCTATAGGAGGAGGTGACCAAAGAGCACATAATACAACAAAATAGAATATATAGTTCAGTAAGTAAATCATGTTTGAACGTTATGAGTAAATGAACCAGTATTTCCATTTAAATAATGGTTTAAAACACATATTTCTCTACAACTTCTGAAAGTTCTTCATAGTTTTGCTTTATTTTATGAGTATTTCAGACATGCATATAAGCTGTTTCAATCAAAACCATTCTCCAGTTTCCCCCAATCTCTACAACCCTTGAAAGCTAGCTAATAATTCAATAAACGAATTACAAGTTAATAGCTTAAAAGAATGAGCTACGAGGCAGATGTATACTGGATAAGTAAAACAAATTTCAGATAGGAGAAAGTAAATAGTCAGTGGAAAAAAGAAAGTTGAAGTCCCATTGTGGCTACCATTATGATGTGCCCCTCTATGATGGTAGGGAGTATAAAGGACTGGCCATATAGGTATAGCACAATGAATTTATTATATGCTACTTCCTCTCAACAGAAACACTGTCATGGAGAGGAGGGAGACTCATACCCAAGACCAAGGAGTAAAGAAACAGGATTGGCCTAGGAAGTAAACTGAAACTTAAAAAGCTAAGAAGCTTCTGAAAGTCCAAGAATTTATAAGCTCCTTTGCAAGGTTATCTAAGCCACAACAACTTCCAGGGAGAGGGTACTCTTTGATCAGCCTCCAGAGAGCACCAGAGACACAGCTTCCATTAGTTTCCACCTATGCTGGGGTTTGGGTTTTCAGTGATGTTGCTAAGATACTCACGCTCCTCCAAGTAGCACTTCATCCATACTCCTATAAACTCATTGCTTCCATAAGCTAGATTTGAGTAAGATAAATGGTTTCTTTGACCTGTTTTAGTGCCCCAGATAGGGTAAATGGTGGTTTGTTCATGTTCTCCAGTAAGAGTTACAGTCAGCTACTGATAAAAGGACGAGACATTACCAAAGCAAGTTTATCCTTGTGAGATATGGGACTACAATGGACAACCTTGGCTTAAGGAATCCAAGTATGCTGTAGAGGTCCAAGCATCCTTAAAACTGTCTAGGAATTTTCCATTCTGTTCTTCATTTATTTATTCTTTCCCACCTCCAAAGGATTCAAATATACATTACCTCTAAGGCTTTCTCAGCCTCCTAAGGGTCCTTACCCACCCATTCCATTCACTGGTCACTTCCCAATAAATGTGTTACATACCTAATTATTTCCCAATAACTGCCTCTTTGTAGAACCTGAAATAACATATGGAGGTTGCAACAAGGGAAGATGTGAAAAACAGGCTGGTTTTGCGTATCAAACTACTGGAGAAAGTTCACAAATAGGAGGCATTAGGTCTTTTTAGAGTAACAGTGCTGGTAGAGTAGAAATAAAGAGTACCAGATGCACTTGTACAAACCTATTCTGTGGCCAAGTAATTTATTCCTCTCTTACTTTCTGGAGACTTTGGACCCCAGATACATAGCTCAGGTCAAATGAAGTGCTGTACTTAAACAGGATAATCACTTAGAAACTTCACGTGCCAAACTCAACAACCTCAGCCTCATTAGTTAATGTTGTCAGTGGAATCCTTAATAGCTTAGATATTCCTGGTC
>JAJTUV010004399.1:0-21035 GCA_021653895.1 Mastomys natalensis
GGAAAAATCAGTCAGAGAGAAAAAAAGGCAAAGAGAATAGGAGAGTGAGGAGAGAACAAACACCTCTTTTATAGGAAGCCAGGTCTACCTGGCTATTGCCATGTAGGTGTTGTGCAGAGCCTAGAAGGAATGCTAACACTTGATGTGTGCTGTAGGTGAGGAGCCAGGGCTCTTTAAACCATTCACAGAGAGAGCACAGGAGACAGTGTGACAAGGGATACAGGTTTCAAAGCAGAAATAGTACAAAAACCCAGGATGTCCAGGACTGAGATGAGTCTTCACAGGTCTTTGTCCCAATCTGGATCACCTTAAATGCCATCCACCTCCAAGTGTGACTTTCTCTGGACCACTTTCAAACACACCCACTTGCTTCCCTGCTAATTTCTTGCAGGGAACCTCCCCAAACTCATCATCAAAGCTGAACCAGGCTCTGTGATCTCCCTCACTAGTTCCGTGACCATCTGCTGTCAGGGGAACATGGATGCAGAAGTGTATTTTCTGCATAATGAGAAAAGCCAAAAAACCTGGAACACACAGACACCACAGGAGCCTGGGAACAAGGACAAGTTCTTCATCCCTTCTGTGACAGAAGAGCATGCAGGACAATATCGCTGTTACTCTTACAGCTCAGCTGGTTGGTCAGAGCCCAGTGATACCCTGGAGTTGGTGGTGACTGGTGAGGATACAGACAGATTCTCAACCCCAGAATCTGTTATGGGAAGTATTCCCTTCCCACAGAGTGGTCCGAGAGAACATTGTGACACTGTCAGGAAATGTAACAAACTTCCTCCTTCTCTCCTAGGAATCTATCAGCACTATGAACCCAGGCTGTCAGTACTGCCCAGCCCTGTGGTGACAGTAGGAGGGAACATGACACTCCAGTGTGCCTCACAGCGTCACTATGATAAATTCATTCTCACCAAGGAAGATCAGAAGTTCACCAGCTCAGTGGACACACAGCGTATTCCTTCTAGTGGACAGTACCAAGCCCTGTTTGTTATGGGACCCATGACCCCAAACCTCACAGGGACATTCGATGTTATGGTTACTACAAAAATAGAGCACAATTGTGGTCAGTACCCAGTGAATCCCTGAAAATTCACATCTCAGGTCAGTCAGCACCATCGTTCTTTAAATATTTTCTGAGACTCTAAGCCCTTTGCCACGGCTAGCCCCTCTGCAGAGTTGCAAGTACAGAAGGACAAAATGGAGAGCCTGTGTTCTCAATCACAGCCCTGCTTGGGAAGAATCTATGACATGTGCGGAGGTCAACGGGTTTTGGTAAGAGCCAAGTCCTCAGTCACTGTCACCTTCCCTCTAGGACTGTCCAAGAAGCCCTCTCTGCTGACTCACCCAGGTCATATCCTGGACCCTGGAATGAGCCTCACCCTGCAGTGTTGCTCTGACATCAACTATGACAGATTTGCTCTGTACAAGGTGGGGGAATCTAACATCACACAGCCCCCTAGCCAGAGGACCGACACTGGCCTCTCTATGGCCAACTTCACACTGGGCCATGTGAGCCGCTCCACTGGAGGCCAATACAGATGCTATGGTGTGCACAACCTCTCCTCTGAGTGGTCAGCCTCCAGTGATCCCCTGGACATCCTGATCACAGGTGAGGATCTACAGAGATTCAATCAGGTACCTAGCCTCTGCTCAGGCTCTCATGTGGGAGCTGAGGATCTGATGGCCAGGATGAGAGATGGGAACCTTAGACAGGAACAGATGCAGGAAGAGAAGAGTTGGAGCTCAGCAGAATCAGAGAAAAGAGACACAGACACAGATTCTCAAGACGAAACCATGTATGAGTTGGCTAAAAATAAGGAAGCCAGCCTCTCATCATCCCTCTTCTCTTCAGGACAGCCCGTGTCACTCCTTCCCTCTCAGTGAAGCCTAACTCCACAGTACACTCAGGAGAGAATGTGACCCTGCTGTGTTGGTCAATGTACAGTGTGGACACTTTCATTCTGTCCAAGGAGGGATCAGCCCAGCCACCGCTGCGACTAAAATCAAAGTCCCAAGACCGGCAGTTCCAGGCAGAATTCTCCATGAATGCTGTGACCTCCCATCAGTCAGGCACCTACAGGTGCTATGGTTCTCATGACACATTCTCTACCTGTTGTCATATGCCAGTGCCCCTGTGGAGCTCACAGTCTCAGGTGAGGTGATCCTGACATCTCAGCATGAGTCACAGTTCACACTCTAGCAGAGCTCTTGATTTGGGTGGGATTAAGAAGACAAATGGAAGACTTTGTCAGAAGATGTACTTGTCAGCATAGAAATGGATACCAGCAATGATCTTTCATGTAATGTTCACTCTTTCCTAAGGGAGAGTCCATGGTATATATAGGACAGAGAGCAGGAAGAACATTTTCTTCTTTCTTGTTCTGTTTCCTAGGACTCAATGAAGCCTCCAGCTGGCTACCCAAAGGGCCCATACCACCAGCCTGTAAGTATCAGAGACCTCTGCATACAGAACATGCTGCAAACACAGGAGCTTATCAAACAGCTGTTGGAAATCAAAATTTTTATTTCTCACTCATTTCAGCTTTTAAGTATGAGAGACCAACAAATATCCCGAAAAAAGAAACCAACATTGTCCATTTACAACAATTATTAGCTGCAATAGAATTTGAAATGCTACAGAGTGTCAGTCAGATAAGTATTTGCCTTCACGATGGTGGGGGATACCCTGAATCATTCTAGGCATGCTCACTAAACTCCCTGCTAATGGAACCCAGAGGCTGGGGCTTAACTATTGGGCTACAGAAAGTAGCTCCCAAAGAGAGACATTTAAGTTGAGGCTGGATGATGTGCCAGGTAGGTAAGGCTGTGAGCAAGGAACCCAGACTGTCACCTCCCCTTAAAGCTCCTAAGAAACAAGCATTTCACAAGCATAGTGTCATGCCCAAGAGTGCAATAAAGTCTCTGTTGGAATGTAGACCCAGATAGGTAATAACTACTCAAGGGCTTGATACAGCTGCTTCTGGAGATCCTGACTTGGATAAGCACTTCCCTCTCTGGCCTGCTGTTTCTCTCAGTGTCATAGGAGAAGCCTGATTCACATGTCTAAGTTCTGCTGGTTTTGCTTGTGACCTCTCCTGACAAACGACATCTCCAGGACCTGATTCTGCAGTGGGTCTAGCCAATAGTCTGTTGACACAAGGCAGGGGTGTTTCAAATGGTCATGGTAGAGGATTTTAGGTTCCTTCAGGCTAGCTCACGGGGCTTAATTCTAACATTCTCTGACATCTATGATGTCCAAACTTAGGAGCATCTTCAGGTGCTATAGATGCCTGCACTCATCTATCCTCATCTTATAATACACCAATGACTATGGAGCTCGTGGTTCAAGTTGAGGTGATCCTGATCTCTCTGAACTGATGTGGTGTCTCAGCATTCTCCATTTACAACAATAATTAGCTAGCATAGGGTTTGAATGCTGCAGAGTGTCAGCCAGATGAGTATTCACCCTTATGATGTTGGGGGATAATCTGAATGATTCTAGAGGTGCACACTATGCTCCCTGTTAATGGAACCCAGAGATTCATGTACTTTGAAAGAGAATCTTGGGGAGGACACAGAAAGATAAAGAATCCTAAACAGGAACTGGTCCCCATGTCAATCTCTTCTCAAGCTCAAATAAACAGGATTCACAGGATCGCTGTCAGATCCTTGCTCTCAGTGAAATCATGGTTCATTGTGACTCCAGGTTAAGACACAGCCTTGGTGTAATAATTACAAACCCTGCTATACTATCTTTCTGTTCAAAACAGACTCAAATCTATAACTTAACCCTATCACACTGAATTCGCCATAAGAACTACACCAGAACAAGCTTCACATCAAAGAGGTCCACCAATTGCAATTAAAGTCTACTTCTTTGTGAAGTCCGCAACCTTTCCTTCCAGAGAAAAATAGAGGAAATGTGACTGTATGTGTTCAACCTTTACTAGAGGGAAGACAGCTAAAAACATCTTCTCCAAGGCCTTAGTGCATCTATATAACAAGAGAAAGTGGTGGTGGGACCTTCTAGGATTGATGTGTTGTTACTCAAGTGTAACATGTCCTCTTGTATTAATAACCATTATTTGTAAAGGCAACATAAGTAAATCTTAGATGTCAGTCTTGGTTCTGTGCATTATAAGAACTAGCCCTGTTATTTGGGTTACTAAGAGGTTAAAATTCCACCGGCTTACCATTGACTTATATTTTCTGAGGCACACTTGCATTTACACAGAGATGGGTTAGGGCAGGGGCATGCAAAGGGAGAGAGAGACAGGGAGAGAGAGGGAAGCAAGAGGGAGGGAGGGAGAGAGAGAGAGAGAGAGAGAGAGAGAGAGAGGAGAGAGAGAGAGAGAGAGAGAGAGAGAGTGAGAGAGAGAGAGAGAGAGAGAGAGATGGGAAATGGTCAAATCAAGTGAGAAATGGAAGGATCTGTGTGTGAGAGTGTGACAAGGGATAAAACACCAAAAAGCACACTGAGAATCTGAGTCTGTACAAACTCTGATGGGCTCACCAGGGAAACCACACTAAGCATTCTTTTGTGAATCCTATGAGCAGTGATATGGAGACTGCTACCTGAAATGAACAGTTCTACTCAGAATTTGCTGGTTTCACTGCTATGTCATTGGTCTTCTATTAGCACAGTGGTCCTAAAGTATTGAGTAAGAATAAGAAAGCAAACTCAGCTATGCCACAGAAAAGATTCATCCCAGAAGTTCATGAGCTTACATGGTAAAAATGATGGGCATCTACAATAAATGATAAAGTGCAACTCAGAAGAAACAATAAGGTCTCTTAAGTAAACATATATTCTATTCCTCTTATTCTATTCTCAGGACCATCTGAGAGCATCTGTCCATCCTAGAACACTCAAACCCGAGACAGTTCAATAAAGAAAATTGCAAGTCATAGCATAGGAAACAGTAGAACCAAGTTCTGTCCAGAAAAAACATGGGCCCTGGGTAGACACTTAGTTTTCTTGCAGGAATTTGGAACATCCCTAATTTCTGTAACTTCTTTGTCTAAATCCACAGCCCCAGAGAACCAGGATCACACAATGGAGAATCTCATCAGGATGGGGATTGCTGTCATGGTCCTCATAGCCCTTCTGATTCTGGTCTTTGAGGCCAGGGGCAGCCAGAGACAGACCCACTGTACAACTGGGAGATAATCTGAAGAGAAAAAAGTATATCTTTCAAGGTGCCACAGTCTGGGAAATGAATCTGATGATGCAAATTTTCTGTCAGAAAATCCAGAACTCAGGTTGAAGAAATGTCAGGAAAGAATGTGCTGAGAGAGAATGTATTTGTGGTTCAGAAGAAGGTGGAAGTTTCATGATGAGATTTTTCCTCAGTAAATCAATTACTGTCCCTCCACATACTTGGACTTTTGCTTCTAGAAATAACACTCTTCTGAAACTATAACATAATGGAATATGCTGTCCCATCTGCCTGGAATTTCTTTCATTATTTTGATTGTGATTTCTGTAAGGGAAATATTCGTTTCACTTTTTAAGGCCTTTGTCATCTTTGTAATATTGGCTTTCAGGTTAATTTATAGACTGTTACACTGAAGTCTTCCTGGTTTTTGTCTCTTACAATCTTTATGGACTCTCTAGTATTCCATGGGACATGTATACAGGTGCTGTGATAGAGATATGTCTGTTGGGACTGAACTCCTCATGTTCTGTGAAGGATACTCACTGGGTATATTTATGCACCCACCAGTGAGCCCAACAGGGTCCTATAAGTACAAGCACATGCTCATATACAGAACTTTGGTTAAAATCTATTGTAAATAACAAAACAAAAAGACACAGACGAGAGAATGTAATTTTTTGGGATGCGAAGACACTTGCTATGGATACAAGGCATATAAAAGGGATTAGAACAGGAAAAATAAGAATACATCATATACATGTATGACATTGTTAATGAAAACATTCACTTAATAAAGACAAAAATAACCTGAAAAGAAGCTTAATTTGCTCTAGAAAAAGAAGATATTTTGCTTGGTTCCAACTTTTCTGTTTCAGACAACATGAAAAGAAATTTCATTTTTCCCAGCTTCATGTGATGTGGGACTGTGTAAGGGTATCCAGGTTCTTGGCTGGGCATGGGCCTAGAACCCTGAGACTCTAAGGGAGAAAACGGCAAGAGTTCGGACACATCCCCAGAACAAAGGGTCCTGACAAGCAGTCTAATCTCCATAGACCTCAGGTAGGCCATTACAGCTCCTCTCAAAGTGCACAGGTAGAGGGTGTGACTACAGGCCTCAGGCCCTAGAGATTTACATACTAATGAAGGTCAGACGGCAGAGCCAATTAAACCGCCCCCAGAACCTCCCCCTTCCACCCTCCCTACTTAACTCAGGTCTGCCCTGAGTTTGGGGGGGTACATCAAGATCCATCCACCATCAGCCATGATAATAAACCATTTTGGAACCAAAGACTTCCTTGTATCATTGGGGCCTGCCATTACCAAAGGTCCCAGCCTCTGAAACTCCAGACCTTTCTCCTGTATGCGGGTCCCCCACCGCGTGGAAGCCTCCAGGCAGCCTCCCCCCACACCCTGCTGCGACCCCATTGACCCACATTTTGGCGCCCAATGTGGGGCTTCGAACAGCCATCTCTCAGCCAAGCAGTATAACAGGCGAACACTTTATACAAGGTGTGGCACCAGGGCTCTCTCTGTCTTTCTCTTGGCACACAAGCTGCCAGCCAAGCTCGTGGGTCCCCATCTCTATTTTGCTTTGCCCCCCTGGAGCTCCAAATAGAGCTTCTGGAGGCTCCAAATAGAGACATCGACCCCCGGGGTCCACCTGAGAGCTCTGCCCAGCCTTGTGAAACTCAAGACTGAGTGATAATTCCCCATGCAGAGCGGGGCCCCACCGCGCTTGTCCAGTGCTGTGAGGAATTGACTCAGTGAAGATTCCGTGCTTCTCCCATGCTGAGCTGTGGTTCCAACTGGCTAAGGGGCCTGCCATGGGGAGCTGCAGAAAAGGCCTTCAACACAACAGAGACTCACAGTAACCAAATCTCTCCCGTGGGGTTCTGCCGGGGCCTCTTTCTTCCCTCCCCTTCCTGTTTCTCTTGGCTGTGGGTCGGCTGGTCATGCGCCCACATACCACCAGTCTCAGTCCTTCCGAGGCCTCTCAGCAGTCTGAGAGCCCAAGGCCTTGAGACCAGTCGGTCCCCGACTAACTTCTGGCAGGGGCTCCCCAATCCAAGACCTCTGCATGCCCCGTGGAACCAGACTGAGTGAAAATGCCCCATGCCAGGCAGGACCTTGCCACACTTGCCTGGTGTTGCATGGAATAAACTCAGCCACAATCCCATGCTTTCCTGCCATGCTGAACTACAATCCAGGCCTACTGTGTCGTGGCAGACACACGGCCACACAACGTAACAGAGACTCATGCCCGTGACTGCCCATGCACGGGCCTACATCATTCCCTACAGGTGGTAGAAGATGTGGGCAAAGCCAGCTCCAAGAGTACCCCCTGCTGCTGACCGCCAAGAACCTCTCCATGGAAACATGAGTAACTCCAGCCTAGTTCACAAGACTAGGCAGGTCTCTCTCTGTCCCCCCTCCTCTCTCTTTCTCTCTCCACGTGTTTCTGGCCAGCATCTTCTCTCTGACTCTTAGCTACCACTAACTCCTGCCTGGCTCAAAAGACTAGGTTTCCCTCCTCTCTCTTTCCCTATCCTCCACATGTTCTCCAGCTCAAAGGACTGCCTAGCCTCCACTCTGCCTATCCCCCAGCTCCACAGATAGGACTCCTTCATAGCTAACAACTGTCTTTAAGGCCACAGTGCCTGCTGTGATCCTCATTCTAAGACTCTTTTCCTTGAGTGAGAGACTCCTTCTCGAGTCTGAGACTGTCCTGTAGTTCTCAAGAGCACCAACTTCAGTCTTTAGCACACTGCCTGCTAGCACTTGTTTCTTTCTTCCCATGTGTTCTCCAACTCAACAAGATGGCGGCAACAACCTAATCTCTGTTCTCTGCCCGTCCCCCAAGGATCAGCCTTTCACGCTCTGCCTGCTAGCTTCTCAGGAACACTGGCTCTGAACTCTAGTCCCCAGTGATTTTACCTCAGGGGGTCAGTCTTTCACAGGCTGCCTGCTAGCCAAGGGTAGACTTCCCTGACTCCTCATCATTTGCAACCAGCTCTGGCTTGCCTGAAGCAACAGGGCCGGCACCCTGGTTCCTCCCTTTCCCCCTTCACCTCCTAGGTCATTTGTGGCTAGCTACAGCCCAGCTGGCTTGCCTGAAGCCCCTTCGCCCCTGTGTTCCTCTCAGTTTCTTTCTTGCGGCTAAAACTCCAGGCTGAGCCTGCAGAAACTGCATGCCAACTTCCAGCTTCCCCAGGAGCTGCTAGCTACATACCAGCTTCCTCATGTCTCCCCCCATGGGTCAGTTGTTACACAAAACCTCACTCTTTCTGACTCTCCTATCAAACCTCTATGTTTCTTCCTCTGAGCTTTTCTTCAAGGTTGGCTTTTTTCTTCTCTACATTTAAAACTGCTAAGAAAAACAAATGGGGAATACCCTGGCCTCTCTGCTAGAGCACCCAGCCACCACATGGCAGAGCAGGCCCCTCCCTACTGCTTCTAAACCCACCATTAATGCCTTTTCTCCCCAACAGGAAGACCTAAAACAACAGTGTCTGTGCTTTTCAACCCAAAATTTTTTCACTTTTTGTTACTCACGGGTGCCTTCTAAGACTAAATTTCCTCAAACACCTTTGCCTTTCCAGGATCTTAGTGACAGACCATGATGTGCTTGCTCCCAAGTGACTTAATGCTTAATACTCAGCCTTTGCAGAAATCCCCATGCGGGGGTGCTGCTTTCCTGTTTTGATTATCCTATAGGTGCTCCCACAAGTCGAGTGGAGACACCATCTTCTGGAACCTGCCTAAGATGCTAAGCTGCCTTCTCCTCAGCCATCTCGTCAGACTGCAGACTCCAGAGACATGCTGAGATCCAGACACAACGCCACCTCCTGGAACCTGCCTAGGAGGCCAAGCTGTCTTCTTCCAGCCACACTGTTTAACTGAAGACTCCAAAGCCAAATCCTACAGAAGACAGATCCAGACCTTGCAGCTACAGATGAACTCTTTTGCCAAAGTCAAATAGCTAAAGTTACATGTTAGTGAGGAAAACTTAATGTCTATCTAGATTAGTCAGATGTTATTACCCTCAAACTGTATCACCTGTATTCAATTGATTCAGTGATCCTTTGCCTTCCCAACCCCCACCCTGGACTCCCATTACCCTGTGACTTAATTATGCTAACCCTCTGGCCTAAATAGTGCTTTCTTTTAACTTCCTCATGAAAAATTTTTACCACAGATGACACAGTGATCCCCTTTTTAAAAAAAAAAGTAAAGGGGAGAAGATGTGGAACTGTGTAAGGGTATCCTGGTTCTTGGCTGGGCATGGGCCTAGAACCTCGAGACTCCAAGGGAGAAACAGCAGGAGTTCAGCCATGTCCCAGAACCCAGGGTCCTGACAAGCAGTCTAATCTCCATGGACCTCATGTAGGCCATTACAGCCCTTCTCAAAGTGCACAGGTAGAGGGTGTGACTACAGGCCTCAGGCCCTAGAGATTTACATACTAATGAAGGTCAGATGGCAGAGCCAATTAAACCGCCCCCAGAACCTCCCTCTTCCACCCTCCCTACTTAACTCAGGTCTGCCCTGAGTTTGGGGGGGTACATCAAGATCCATCCACCATCAGCCATGATAATAAACCCTTTTGGAACCAAAGACTTCTTCGTATCATTGGGACATGCCGTCTCCAAAGGTTCCAGCCTCTGAAACTCCAGACCTTTCTCCTGTATGCGGGTCCCCACCGCGTGGAAGCCTCCAGGCAGCCTCCCCTGCTGCGGCCCCATTGAACCACAATGTGACCCTGAAGACAATATGAAATTAAGCAAGCAGAGCTATGAGCAGGTGCATGGAATGATGTTTCTTGCAGAGGAAGTCTTAGTCTCCAAATGATTATCAATAATATTCAATGTCTAAATTTAACCAACATAAATGTCAAAATGACCAGGATCCAATCATGATGGCATGTTATTATTAAATCTCATGGAATCTTCAGTCCAAGGAATAAGCTTACTGAAGGCTGTCTTCCCTCCCACCCCATGCTTCCAGCCTGGCCTCTATTTCTTAGTAACTGTAGTTTCTATGAATTCTCATTGTACTGAACTGCAAACGTGCTTTCTTATCTCACACTGTTCTCACCTCTCTCTGCTCTAGTTCTTAGTTCCTTGTGTGGTTTTTAATCCTCTGACAGGAGTGTGAGCAGATGTTAAGGAAAATTTCAGAGACTGATTTCAGTTTAGAGCAGATGAATCTTCCCACCCTCCCAGTCATGGTCTTCTAGTCAAAGTTACAGCCTGACATGCATGGAAACTGTGTTACAAATCCCCAACAATCTAAGCTGAATAAAAGTTTTGGAAACCAAAAACCTGAGAAGAGATAGACCATAGTTCTCTACTACAGTTTTCCTAAAGGGACATAGAAAGAAAGTGACTACTAGATCAATGTCTTACTCAGCTATTATCAAGAAAGCCTCCTTCTTGTAGGAGATGGGAACTAACATAGAGACCCTTCTGAACAATGTGCTGAGAGAGACCTTGGATCTCTGAATCCTTAATGGAATATTAATATCAAACACTCACCCTCCCCTGGGTTCACAGGACTCTAAGGGAGAAAAATTGGAGAGGTTGTATGAACCAGACTATGTGGATGGAATCAAGGAAATTATGTCTTCCAGACAAAAGAGGCTCATGGATGCAGAGAAACTGTGGCAGCATGCACAGGACCAGAACAGGTCTAAGCCAGATGGTGTCCCATAGGTGAATGGGTATCAGGGACACAAAATTTCATCCATAAACCTGAAGCCATCATCAAATGAAAAAGACTTGCAAAAGAAAATTTAGTTCTCCCTCTCAAGGAAATACAGAGTCCAGAAATGTCAGTTTCCCATTCTGGGAAGGAAGGGAGAAATTAGCACACATTTCTACACAGATGTTGCTCGTCTGTTTTGTCAAATTCTTCATTTGCCCAGCACTACAGGCTCCCCAGGAAGAGATGGGGGCCTGAATGGCTATAGATATTAACAGCAAATTAAATATTTGCTTTTGTAAAAAATAAAAAAAAAAAAAGAAAGAATGAGAGAAAGAAAGAAAGAAAATTTAGGTTTTTTCAACAGTCATATTGGCATATTAAGCACACTGAAAGGTAGGTCTCATACCCAACAACATGTGGCCAACACAAAATTATCTCAAAGGTATTTTTGGAGGCATCTTTTTTTCCTTACAGGTCTTTTATTTATATACTATGATTTGCTGTTTGGAGTTTGTATGTGATATTTTTGTGTATGAATATTTTCTCTCTGTTTATATGTGTTTCAAAGGAGAATTCTGCAACTTTTGATAAAATACTAATACCAATCCCCCTCAAACTATTCCACAAATTAGAAACAGACAAACATTGCAAACTCATTCTATGTAACTCTGATACCTAAAACACAAGACTCAAAAAGAAAGCAAATTTCAGATTAATTTCCCTCTCAAAACTAGAAGGGCTTACAAATTCTAAAAAGCACAGATGCCAACCTAGATTATCTTACCCAGCAGAAACCCTATGAAGCAGAAACTACTATGGTGCACAACCACTGGTAACTTCAATCCCAGGGAATCCAGTATTCTCTTCTGAACATACAAAAAGCAAACACATACTGTGTTTCTGTGTGTGCGTGCGTGTATGTGTGTGTGTGTCTGTGTGTTTGTGTGTTTTTGTTTTGTTTGTGTGTATTATACCCAGGCTAAACTCTAATAGCTTATGATGGTTTATATATGCTCAGCCCAGGAAGTGGCACTGTTAGGTGAGGAACTTTTGGAGTAGGTGTGGCCTTGTTGGAGAAGGTATGTATCTATAACTTTAAGACCCTCATCCTAGCTCCTTGGCAGTTGGTGTACTGCTAGTAGCCTTCAGATGAAGATGTAGAACACTCAGCTGCTCCTGCACCATGCCTGGCTGGATGCTACCCTATTCCTTCCTTGATGATAATGGACTGAACCTCTGAACTTATGAGCCAGCCTCAATTAAATGTTTTTATAAGACTTGCCTTGGTCATGGTGTTTGTTCACAACAATAAAACCTAAGACAACCTTAAATTCCGTAGATCTAAAATTTGATCTTTAAGACATAAACATCCATATAAAAGCATGTATCATCAGACGTTGGATGAGAGAAGGACAAGATAAAACAGACCACTCTGGCCACTTTGATATTGGACTGAAATAGGTGTGCAGAATATCAGTAAGGCATCATCAAACACCACAATCAGACTTCAGACCAAGGATACCGTTGTGCAAAAACAAGGCACCCACAACACTGTCCAGGACAGCCCACTGCAGGTCACAGAACAGGCCTTTGGATTGAGAAGATGAGCTCACATTAAAGAGTAGCTCAGCCACACACACACAAAGAACACACAGATTTATTAAGTGAAAGGGGAAATGAGAACCCTCATGGGATTTAACAGCACATTTCCAACAACCAGATGTTCAGGGGAAGAACCAAAAGAAATTCAGGTTAGTAAGGAGGGTAAGAAGATGAACAGAGTAAGGAAAAGGGAAGATGGAGGGAGAAGGACTCAAGCAAAATACAATATACATAGGAATGAAAATTTTAAAGACATAAAATTTTAAACCCAATCCTAGGTGTGGTGGCCCACATCTCTAATCCCTGTACTTGGGAAGCATAGGGTGGAGATCTCTATGAGGTCCAGTTTAGTCTCTTCTACATAACCAGGTTCATGACAACCAGGACTACACAACCACAGGCTGTCTCAATACAACCACAAAGATAACTAAGCCCATCAGCATAGGAAAAAATAGTAGAGGGAAAAAATACAACACCAAACATTGAAAATTACAGAGTAAAACTGGCGTGTAGCTCACTCATAGAATATCTGCTCAGGATACTGGAGGCTCTTCCATCAAACCCTAACAAAAAAGTAAACAGGAAAAATTAACTTTATGATATCTTTTTCTTGAACTCTGTCACCATGCAGACACCAGCACGTAAGTCATTGACAAGGAACTTAAGGGCAAATTTATCATCTTCCAGGTTGAACACAGTGACATCACTGAGAATGTCAAGGCTGAGACAAGAGAAGAAGTCATATCATTAAAGCCCCAGCAGCCGCCATTAAAGCTTATGGACAGACTTCCTTTCCACCCCAAGCCTGGTCCTCTTGGCTTGGGAAGACATGTAGCTGGTCTGATCCTGTGGAGACACCTGATCCTGATCCATCTTAGAGGAGTTACTGCACTCAAAGCAGAGGGTAAGAAACCTCGCCCACTACCCCACGCCCCAGAGTTACAACTGGGAGCCAGGACCGCTCAGGAACCATCAGGCACCCAAACCCCACCCCTCTGGAATAACACTTCCCTTCAGCCCCAAGCCTGGTCATTTTGGCTGGAGCAGACACGAACCTGATCTGCTTCTGTGGATACATTGATCCTGAGCCATCCTAGAGGAGCCACTGCACTCAGAGCAGAGACCTGGTCCTTCTGACTGAGGAAGACACCCAGCTGGTCTTCTCCTGTGGAGACACCTTATCCTGAGCCATCCTAGAGGAGCTGCTACACTCAGAGCAACAGGATTTCAGGATCCCCAAGGTGGCCTGAGTCCCAGGAGTTCTTCCACCTAGGAGCTTAGGATCACAGGACTGCAGAGACATCTGGACTCTGAGGAGTTGTGACCCAAGCAAGATTACTGGAAAGACAAACTCCAGTCAGACACAGTGAGCACACGGCCTGGTATTGGTACAGAGACAGGCAGGAAGATTAGTGGAATAGAGTTGAAGACCCAGAAATGAACGCACACAACTATGGTCATTTAATCTTTGACAAAGGAGCTAAAACCATCCAGTGGAACAAGGACAGCATTTTCAACAAATGGTGCTGGTTCAACTGGAGGACAGCATGCAGAAGAATGCAAATCAATCCATTCCTATCTCCTTGTACAAAGCTCAAGTCCAGGTGGAAAAAGGACCTTCACATAAAACCAGACACACTGAAACTAATAGAAGAGAAGGTGGGGAAGACTCTCCAATACCTAGGAACAGGGGGAAAGTTCCTGAACAGAACACCAATGGCCTATTCTCTAAGATCAAGAATTGACAAATGGGACCTCATAAAATTGCAAAGTTTCTGTAAGGCAAAGGACACTGTCAATAGGACAAAATGGCAACCAACAGATTGGGAAAAGATCTTTACCAATACCACATCCGATAGAGGACTAATATCCAATATATACAAAGAACTCAAGAAATTAGACTCTAGACAACCAAATAACCCTATTAAAAAATGGAGTAAGGAGGTAAACAAAGAATTCTCAACTGAGGAAATGCGAATGGCCAAGAAGCACCTAAAGAAATGTTCAGCATCCTTGGTCATCAGGGAAATGCAAATCAAAACAACCCTGAGATTCCACTTCACACCAGTCAGAATGGCTAAAATAAAAAACTCAGGTGATAGCAGATGCTGGCGAGGATGTGGAGAAAGAGGAACACTCCTCCATTGTTGGTGGGATTGCAAGATGGTGCAACCACTATGGAAATCAATCTGGCGGTTCCTCAGAAAATTGGACATATCACTACCTGAGGACCCAGCTATACCACTCCTGGGTATATATCCAGAAGATGCTCTAACACATAACAAGGACATATGCTCCACTATGTTCATAACAGCTTTATTTATAATAGCCAGAAACTGGAAAGAACCCAGATGCCTTTCAACAGAGGAATGGATACAAAAAAATGTGGTACATTTATACAATGGAATATTACTCAGCTATTAAAAACAATGAATTTGATAAATTCTTATATAAATGGATAGAACTAGAAAATATCATCCTGAGTGAAGTAACCCAATCACAAAAGAACATACATGGTATTCACTCACTGATTATTGGATTTTAGCCCAGAAGCCTGAAATACCCAAGATCCAACTCACAGACCACATAAAGCTCATGAAGAATGATGACCAAGTAGGGGAGGCTTCAGTCCTTCTTAGAAGGAGTAACAAAATACTCAAGGGTGCAAATATGGAGACACAGTGCAGGACAGAAACTGAAGGAGGGACAGTCTACAGACCATTCCACCTGGATATCCATCCTATGTGCAGTCACCAAAGGTAGAGGTTGATGTGGATGTCAGGATGTACATGCTGACAGGAGCCTGATATAGCTGTCTCCTTAGAAGTCTGCAAGAGTCTGACATACTCAGAGGCAGATGCTCACAGCTAAGCATTAAACTGAGCATGGGGTTCCCAATGGAGAAGATAGAGTGAAGGCTGAAGGAGTTGGGAGGATTCGAGACACCATAAGGAAAGCAACAATCCCAAACAACCAGAGCCCAGGGTCTAAACCACCACCCTGGGAGCGCTTAGGGAGGAACCCATGACTCCAGCTATATATGCAAGGGAGCTATATATAAGTGAGAGAAGAGATCCTTGCTCCCATGAAGGCTGGACGTCTTGGGGGGGGATACTCGAGGGTGGGGAGGTGAGGTACGGGGGAGGGTGGGTGGGGGTACACCAACGTGGAGGCAGGAGGAGGGGGGAAGGGATAGTGAGTTCCTGGGAGGGAGGGGGAAAATGGGGTAAGGAGAGAACATCTGAAATGCAAAAAAAAATTTTCCAATAAAAAATTTCCAATAAAAAAAATTCCAATAAAATAAAAAAAAATAAAAAATAAAAATGAAGATACTTTTGGAAAAAAAATTGCAATGTTTGTCATATGCTATTATCATTATATATACATATAACTCATTGTCTACCAGAGTTTAAAGATTATACATAATTGCATAAATATAATTAAAATAAAAATAAAGGTTATTATGTTCTCAATAAAAAAAAAGACTTGCCTTGGTCAAGGTGTTTGTTCACAACGGTAAAACCTAAGACAAACTTAAATTGCATAGATCTAAAATTTGATCTTTAAGACATAAACATCCATATAAAAGCATGTACCTTCAGACATTGGATGAGAGAGGGACAACAAGATAAAACAGACCACTCTGGCCACTTTGATATTGGACAGAATAGCTCTGCAGAATATCAGTAAGGCATCATCAAACACCACAAGCAGACTTCAGACCAAGGAGACCATTGTGCAAAAACAAGGCACCCACAACACTCTCCAGGACAGCCCACTGCAGGTCACAGAACAGGTCTTTGGATTGAGAAGATGAGCTCACATTAAGGAGTAGCTCAGCCATACATACAGAAAAAGAACTCACAGATTTATTAAGTGAAAGGGGAAATGAGAACCCTCATGGGATTTAACAGCACATTTCCAACAACCAGATGTTCAGGGGAAGAACCAAAAAGAAATTCAGGTTAGTAAGGAGGGTAAGAAGATGAACAGAGTAAGGAAAAGGGAAGATGGAGGGAGAAGGACTCAAGCAAAACACAATATACATAGAAATGAAAATTTTAAAGACATAAATTTTTAAACCCAATCCTAGGTGTGGTGGCCCACATCTCTAATCCCTGTACTTGGGAAGCATAGGGTGGAGATCTCTATGAGGTCCAGTTTAGTCTCTTCTACATAACCAGGTTCATGACAACCAGGACTACACAACCCCAGGCTGTCTCAATACAACCACAAAGATAACTAAGCCCATCAGCATAGGAAAAAATATAGTAGAGGGAAAAAATACAACACCAAACACTGAAAATTACAGAGTAAAACTGGCGTGTAGCTCACTTGTAGAGTATGTGCTCAGGACACTGGAGGCTCTTCCATTAAACACTAACACAAAAATAAGCAGGAAAATTAAATTTATATGAGCAGACCAGCTAGATGTCCACTGTTCTGAGTACAGTGGCTCCTCTAGGATGGCTCAGGATATGATGTCTCCACAGGAGCAGACAACTAGGTGCCTGCCCCAGCCAAAAGCACTGATCTGTCCTTACACAGAATGAATGTCACCACAGAATACTTTGACCAACACAGCAGTGTTACATTCTCTCCTGAGAGTACTGGGGAGTTAGGCTTCACTGAGAGGGAAGGAGTGTAGTGAAGCTGTCCTTAAAAAAGAGTTAATGAGAGGTTGGCTTTTTTGTTTTCAGCTTAAATCACACATGATTCCCCCCTGAAATCCAAGTTCTCTGTCTCCTTTGTGTGACTGTGCTCTTCTCCTGTTCTCCTCCTCTGCTTCTGTTCCAGACTAAGATTCCTGTCACTGGTCCTAGCCATTAGCTTCTTAGCTACTCCTTGGGAGCCTGAACAGAGGCTAGGTACCTGGTTGAGTCTGTTAAGTTCCTCACCTGTGATCAGGATGTCCAGGGAGTCACTGGAGGCCAACGGAGGCTGCTGACTCAGAGGAGAGGTTGTGCACACCATAGCATCTGTATTGGCCTCCAGTGGAGCGACTCACATGGCCCAGTGTGAAGTTGGCCATAGAGAGGCCAGTGTTGGTCCGCTGGCTAGGGTGCTGTGTGATGTTAGATTCCCCCACCTTGTACAGAGCAAATCTGTCATAGTTGATGTCAGAGCAACACTGCAGGGTGAGGTTCATTCCAGGGTCCAGGATATGGCCTTGGTGAGTCAGCAGAGAGGGCTTCTTGGACAGCCCTAGAGGGAAGGTGACAGTGACTGAGGACTTGGTTCTTACCAAAACCTCATGCCCCCCCCCATCCTGCCCAGCACATGTCACAGCTTCTCCCCAAGCAGGGATGTGACTGAGAACACAGGCTCTCCATTTAGTCCTTCTCTACCTGCAACTCCAGAGAGGGACAGTCCATTGCAAGTGCTTAGGGTCTCAGAAAATGATTGGAGAATGTTGGTGATAACTCACCTGAGATGTGAATTTCCTGGGGCCTACTGGGTACTGACCACAGCTGTGGGGTATTCTTGTAGTCACCATAACATCTGAGTGTCCCTGTAAGGTTTGGGGTCATAGATCCCATAACAAACAGGGCTTAAAACTGTCCACTAGAACATACTGTGTGTCCTGTGAGCTTGTGAACTTCTGATCTTCCTTGGTGAGAATGAATTTATCATAGTGACTTGGTGAGACACATTCGAAGGTCATGTTCCTTCCCAATGTCACCACAGGGCTGGGCAGTACTGACAGCCTGAGTTCAGAGTAGTCATAAATTCCTAAGAGAGAAGGAAGCAGTCTCTTACATGTCCTCTCACTATCACAATGTTCTCTTGGAACAATTTGTGGTAGAGAAATATTCCTGAGAGCAGAGCCTGAGGTTGAGAATCTGACTGTCTCCTCACCTGTCACCACCAGCTCCAGGGTGTCACTGTGCTCTGACCAACCAGCTGAGCTGTGACAATAACAGTGATATTGTCCTTCATGGTCTTCTGTCACAGAAGGGATGAAGAACTTGGCCTTGTTCTTAAGCTCCTATAGGATCTGTGTGCTCCAGGATTTTTGGCTTCCCTCCTTATTCAGAAAATATATCTCTGCATCCAGGTTCCCCTGATACTAGATGGCCATGGCTACCATGGACATGATCACAGAACCTGGTCCAGCCTTGATGGTTGGTTTTTGGAGGTTCCCTACATACAAGTAAGAGAGGAGCACATAGGTATGTTTGAAAGAGGCACAGAGATTGTCCCACAGTGAATGTTACTTTTTCCTTTTTAATTTATTTTTCTCTCATTCAATACACGAGAAGACTGTCTCCAATCCTTTTCTCCCTCCTAACATTACACAATACTCCACACCTCCTCTCTTCCCTATATTCACTGTTCCTCCGTTTCCTTTCAGAGAAGAGATGGCTTTTCAGTGATATCAGCTGAACATGGCATAAGAAGATGTAAAAGCACTAGGCACATACCCTCATATTAAGATTGTATACGGCAAATCACTAGGAAGAAATATCGCATATGTAGACAAAAGTGTCAGAGACACCCCACTGCCAGTGTTAGGAGTCCAATAAGAACTCGAAGCAAGCCAGGTGCTTGTGGCACACACACTTAATCTGAGCTCTCAGAGGAAGAGGTAGGTGGATCTCTGAGTTGGAGGCCAGCCTGGTCTACAAAGGGAGTTTCAGGAGAGTAAAGCAGAACTACAGCGTGTTCTCTCTAACTCCTCTGTCCCGACCCAAGCTGCTGCTCTGGTCCGTGGGTCAGGGACTAGCAAGAGAGTGAGTGGGGATGGAGGGATGAGAGATGCGAATAATGGAGACAAGACAGAGGGTCTGATCAAGTCTCCCTTTATTGAAAGGAAATCCTGGGTATTTATATGCTTTTCCACGTGACTTGCCCTCGTGGACAAGCAGGGAACACAGCTGAAGGCACTATGCCATGTGCCTTGGAGCCATGGAGAAAACGTGCGCCTTGCAGCTGGGGGCACTAAACAGCAAAACAAGATATGTGAGAAAAACAAGATGTGTGTCAGAGTGTGCTCAGCTGTTGTGGGCTGTTGAAAAACAAGTCCCTTGTCAGGGTAGATGGCCTGAGATGGCTGCAAAGATAGCCGCTTTCTGCTAGGAGTTGGCTTCCAACACTCCTCCACTGAAAACCCCATGATCAGTTCAATGGTTAGCTGTGAGCATCTGCCTCTATATATGTCAGGATCTGGCAGATCTCTAAGAAGACAGCTAAATCAAGCTCCTGTCAGCATGAACTTCCTGGCATCAACATCAGCTTCTGCCTTTGTCACTTCACATGTGATGGATACCCAGGTGGAGAGGTCTGTGGACAGCCACTCCTTCAGTTTCTGTCCCATACTTTGTCTCCATATTTGCTCCCTTGAGTATTTTGTTACTCCTTCTGAGAAGGACCAAAGCACCCACACTTTGGTCTTCCTTCTTTGTGAACTTCATATGTTCAGTGAGTTGTATCTTGGGTATTGTGAGCTTTTGGGCTAATTTCCACTTATCAGTGAGTGCATAGTATCTGTGTTCTTTTGTGATTCGGTTACCTCACTCAGGATGATATTTTCTAGTTCCATCCATTTGCCTAAGAATTTCATGAATTTGTTTGTTGCTTTTAGTAGCTGAGTAATACTCCATTGTGTAAATGTACCACATTTTCTGTATCCATTCTTCTGTTGAAGGACATCTGGGTTATCTGGTTGCAACATCTGTCACTCCATTGTTCACCAGGGTTTATTCAGCTGATCTGGCTGGTTAGGAGGGTGGCCCCTATCTCCCTCACCATCCATGTGTGTCTCTCCCAAAGCTATGTTCTTAGTTGAAGAGGACGACCTTCCCCGAATAGACAAGACCAGTCTTCTGTCAAGGGTATACAAGTAGCTGCGCTCCCCTGCTAGAAACTCCAAAAAACGCTCTTTTCAACATTTTTGATGTTTCTGAGAAGGGTCCTGCTGTGTATATCTGATTGAAATGAGATTTACAGTACTTTCTTTTTCTTTTCTTTTTTTCTTTTTTTTCAGTCTTTTCTTTATATTCTCAAATGACATGTTACCATTGGTCATTGCAACTTCTATGCTTGTGTTTTCCTTTAGAATTTTAAGGATACAGATTTCTATTCATTTTTATTGTTTGTTTTTATGTGTATGTTTGTGGTGCGTGTATATATACATGCATGTGTTTCAAAGCACATGTGTGGAGGACAAAATATAACTTCAGTAAACAGTTTTCCTTGTATAATGTGGATCCTGACAATCAGAGTCAGGTCTTAAGTTGGCAGCTCGCACTTATACACTGAGCCATCTCACTGTCCCTACAACTACCATCATTCTTTTCCTAAGTCCTTCCAGTCAGTCTGCAAATTATGTGGTCAGGGGATACTGGTGCAAACAGGTACAGGTTTATTTGAGTTTCTTGGAATACAGGATATTTGTGTAAGAGTCTGACCATGCTGATTTGTACTGAAGTTCAACACATGGTGGTGCAGGCATGGCAGCATTTGTGAGCTCAACTGTATCATCGTGTTGCAGTTGTAAACTTGAGAAGTTAGCAAAGGGTTGCTGGAGGATGGCAGCACAGAGTCCCAGCACCAAGTGCAGG
>JAJTUV010004400.1:0-21246 GCA_021653895.1 Mastomys natalensis
ATGTTGGTCTTATTGAAGTAATGAAACCCTAACTGCAACACAGGGATATCCATGAACTTCCTCTTATGATTTCAGTGATGAAGACGGAAATATTTATGACCTCATAGTTGTTACTTGGCATTTTTCTTCATGTGAGAGTACACCTCATATATATTTTTTGTAAAGAACAACAGAAATACTAGAAATGTTTTCAACACATCAGTTTCCCCCCAAACCAAATATTAATAAAGACTTTCTTGAAAACTAAGCACACAGGCAGCCTAAACATCTTAGAAGAGTGTCCTATTAAGTGTTTATAATCTGGTCTGAACCATAGTTCTGCCTGTACTGTGCACCCCCTGGTGGTTCTGAGTGGTCAGACAGCAAGGTTCATGTCTGGTTTCACATTGAAGTTCATTCATTGTGTATCTTGTACAGTAATATGTGGCTGTGTCCTCAGATCTCACATTTCTCATCTGTAGGTACAGGGTGCTCTTGGAATTGTCTCTGGAGATAGTCAATCGATCATTTATGGATGGTGCATATGTTCTGGTATTACCATCATAATTAATATCTCCAATCCATTCCAGGGCCTTCCCAGGAGTCTGTCGAACCCAGCCCATCCAGTAATCACTGAAATCAAATCCTGAGGCTGCACAAGAGAGTCTGAGAGAACTCCCAGGTTTCAACAAGCCTCCTCCAGTCTCCACCAACTGCATTTCACAGTGGACATCTGTAAGTACAGAAAATACTGGTCAAAAATTGCCCCATACACCCATTTTTCCTCATCTTCATATCAACTCACACATTCAGCTTCTATTGCTCTTCAAAAAAAATTACCTTTTAAAACAGCAAAAATGAAAACTAAGCTCAATTTCAACTCCATGTTGAGTAGTGACTAAGAAGCCTTTGGATGCAGAGCTGAGCTCCTCTGCCTGAAGTGTAAGGTTAGGTTGGTCTGCTTTTCAAGAGTAAAAAGAGCCCTATTTGCATATCTTCCTGCTATATGACGTGATATGTAGTGAGAGCCAAGAGGTGACAAGTCCTAGAGTATTTTTAATTGTGTTAGACAACTCAGGTTTCAATGATATTGTTGGAAAAGTTGGTATCAGATTTCATTATTTTCCTTGAGAAAAACATTAATTATTATCTTATTTCTTTTATACTTTCACAGAAAAGTTTTGATGTTTACTTCAACTCAATTTTTCATTTCCTGTGTTACAAAAGGGACTGACATTGGTTGGTAAAATGGTCATTTCTGTAAGATTTAGTTCCATATGCCTATTCTCTGATGAACATGCTGATCCCTGAGTCAGCTTCAGGTCTGAGTGCAGCTGCTTCCTGAGGTCGGGAACTCCCTTTCTTTATTGAAGTGATGTGACATGCTGCCTTTTAATGTTCAAATTATAAACTGAACAATGTTGTCAAGTCCCATGTGTATCCAGGAGTCTATGAAGTATTTTGTTATTAGATATTTTAATGCTTTTCCTGCATATTTCTTATTTGTTCATTAGAAATGTGGAGTGACTATTAATCTGAATTTCAGTATACTGGTCATAATTACACTTCTACATATTCTTTATATGTGCATGTCCTGGGTTCCAAAAAGAATGGACTCAATCCCAACACATCACACCTTAAATTTACTTCCCACCTTTTGTTTAGGCTGCATGGCAAGCAGTTACCAGGCCTAATCTTAATTTGAGTTCCTAAGTTTGGTTCTCATTTTCTAGAGGCTATAGGGACAGACATACAGAATGGGAAATTTTTTTTGACTTCTCATTGAAAAACATTCATTATGTGACAGAAACTTATTTTGTTTTGCTTGTCTGCTTTAATGGTGATTGATATTCTGACTGAAAAAATGAACAAAATATTGATTATCATTTAATTAGCTGATTCTGGTTAAACTTGCTTCAGTTTCTTGAATGCAGATAAGCAAACTGAGCTTTGGGATATCACTTGAGAACAGTGTTCATCTCATTATTTAGGAAAAAGAGCAAAAAAGATCAAGTTGATAATCTGCTATTTAGATTATGCACAATAAAAAATAACCTGAGAAGGGACAGTAGGGTCTAGAAGATTGGGATCAAAAAAAAAAATCGAAACCCAGGGTCACAGTTGAAACTGCACAGCATAAAGTGACTGAACCTGCTGGAAACCAAGTCTGCTAAAAGAGTCAAATGAAAGCGTAAGAAAGATTACAGCAGCATGGAAGTTATTCCTTTCTGTTAGCCTAAGGTCGCCTGTGATAACCTGTGGAAAACTTAGTATGGTTCAGTATATAATTCCACAAAAAAATGGAAAGAGGACAGATGATAGATGAGGGTGGGAAGGCAACATTGGAGCTCAAAGTTATTGTGTTGAAATATCAGAATATAAAGGAGAATAACGTCAGACATATGGACATTTCAGGCACAAATATCTGAAAAGAAATTTATTTGATGATTATCATCTATCTAACACTTGATAATTTAAGAAGAACCAGAGCAGGTTATACACACACACACACACACACACAAAGACACTCAGGTTACAATGTTAATATTGAAAAAGGTGATATCAGATTTCATTGGGCTTTTTTAATTTTAATTTTAATGGTCATCTTGCTTCTTGTATACTTGTACACAAAAGTTGTATTTTAATGTTTATTATATATTTTAGTTCTTCTTTAACTGCATATTTTTTATTTGTTCACTAGAAATATGGAGTGATTATTAAGCAGAATTTCAGTATGCAGATCATAATTGCACTTTTGTATATTCTCTATGTGTGCATGCCCTTGTTTCCAAAATCAATGGCCTCACTCCCAATACACTGCCCCTTAAATCTACTTCCCACAGTTTGTTTATGCTCATCACAGGCAGTTACCCATCCTGATCTTAATCTGAGTTCCTAAGTTTGTTTCTCACTTTCTAGAGGCCATAGTGATAGACATACAAGATGGATTTCTGTTTGACTTCTCAATGAAAAAGATTCATTATTTGAGAGATGCTTGCTCTGTTTTGCTTCTCTGCTTCAATTGTGACTGATATTCTATCTGAAAAATTAATTTTAAGATTTTTTTTTATTGGAAGTTTTATTTACATTTCAGATGTTTTCCCCTTACCCCATTCCCCCTTCCTCCCAGGAACTCCCTATCCCTTCCCCCCTCCTCTGCCTCTATGATGGTATATGCCCACCCACCCTCCCCCATACCTCACCTCCTCATTTACTTAGCAGATTCAGGTTTCAATGTGCTTCAGATTATAGCAACACTGGTAAATATTTCTTTTTATTAGCCCATGGTTTTCTATGATATCAAATAGAAAACTTAGTATGGTTCTATATGTAACTCCACAAATAATGCAGAGACCAGATAATATATGAGGTCAAGAAGGCAATACTGGAGCTCAAAGATTTTGTGTTGAAATCTAAGAATATAAATGAGAAAAACTTGAGCTATATTGACATTTCAGGTACAAATATCAGAGAAAGAATCTACCTAATGATTGTCATCTAACCCTAACACTCAAGAATTTAAGAATAACTGAAGCATGTTACACACACAAATAAAGGAACATACACACATACACATACACACAAGTATATACATAGGTAGCCTATATTCCATTAAAATTTAGAAGGAAATCAACACTGAAGTTCCTCTATTCTAGACAGATTTGTGAGTTTAACAAAAGAATGGAGAATTTTCACAGGAATCAGGAGTGTGATCAAAAAATCAAACAGATGACAGGAGCATGTAGCATTGCGTCAGCATGTTAGATAAAGTTAATTATCCTTGAACAATTCCTTCTTAGAGGCTCAGACTTATAGAAATTTAGAATCAGATCACCCATTCCACAGCATATACTGTATGAAGTTGACCCATGACATGCTGGATATGAGCAGTAGTTCAAGCCTACTGAGAACTATAGAGAAGTGGAAGTGTTTAAGTGTCTTTGTAATTCTCTTAAACTATAACTTTCAAGGAACTAAAATGCTGTAGCAGTTAAAAGCAAATGCTATGCTTTCATGACAACCTATCTTCATTCCTGAAACCCAGGCAAAATGCATCATGTGTTGTCAGGTAAGTATAATCCCAGCATGCTAACACAGAGAGGGAAGGGTTAGTTAGACAGGAAGAATGACAACAAACTCATTGAGCATCTAAGTCTGGTGTAAATAACACATCAGGAGATACACAGTTATCCTGTTTTGGCAAAGGGGGACTACTGAAATGTTTATTTCTCATTGGCAATCCATAGAAGTGTAACCCCCTTCAACACACACAAACACACAGACATACAACACAAATTAACTAAATGTTGAAACAGTAACTAATGTAAGACGCAGAAAAATTAACAACAATTTCATACTGTAATGAGATAAAATGAGGAGGAAGATCTTATACATGGTTCTGGGACACTTAAAAGCAGTTAACATGGAATAAAATAGCATAATAACATTTCGAAACATCAAGTGAATCAGTAAAATTGATAAAGAAGCATTGATTAAATTATTCATGAAACACATGCATTGTAGCACCAAAACTAAAACAGGTGTTAATAGAAAAGAAAAGAAAAGAAAAGAAAAGAAAAGAAAAGAAAAGAAAAGAAAAGGAAAGGAAAGAAAAGAAAAGAAAAGAAAAGAAAGAAAAGAAAAGAAAAGAAAAGAAAAGAAAAGAAAAGAAAAGAAAAGAAAAGAAAAGAAAAGAAAAGAAAAGAAAAGAAATCAAAGAAGAAATGAGCATTTTCAGTCTTGATTTTAGTGCAGCTTTTGTTTCAGGAAATGCCACAAATTACCAAGTAGGCATTGTTTGGTAGGTTGATTTTGTTGTACTTTCTTTGAACTACATAACCACTTACATTTTAATGTGTCCCAGTATGGGTATCCCTATTCAGTAGTGACTCAGATATGACCTCCAAGCCAGACTCAGCTCTTGCTTCTCTAAGTCACTTTTGCCTTTTGTATTTTATCTCAACAATAGAAAAGAAACTAATATATCACTGCAGTGTGGGATGCTGCATCAGTTATGGGAAGAAATGGATGTCTGTGTGGTACAGCCATATCCACTGGAAATGGCAAGAGTCATGAAGCCAGCTGCTTGACACAGTTCATTCAAAGCTGAGTGTATTACTGTCATTCTATCTCTAACTTTGGGTTGCAGTCTCTGTGTATTTCATCCTTCGGGATTTTCTACATTATGATTTATTTTATGTTTATTTCTGGGAAAATATGTCTTTATTTTTAGAAAAAAAAAGATTAACATTATCTGGCCACTATTTGGAAGACTTCATTTCCTGTGTGGATCACTAAGCACAGATATACACATAGTTAGGTTAGGCCATTATTCCAGGATCTTCTTGGGGTGTCTATTTCTGAGAAAATAATAATAGTTTAATAGGTGCAGGGTAAATAGAAAAAATCAAATTCTGACCAGCCAGGAAAATAGGGACATATTCATAGTTTCCTGATATGGCTTAGTAAAATTTGCTGATGAGTAGATGTTTATTCTGAGGATTTAATGTAGAAATGATTGTTTGGAGGCTTAGTCTTCAGGAGCTCCAAGAGGTCCGAGGTGACACTTTTTGTCTTCCTATCAAGTGTCCATCCCATTCAGCTTCTTCATTCCTATAGCTATCTCTTCCATAGAGGTCCCTGACCTCAGTCCAGTGGTTGGCAGTAAGGATCTGCATCTGTCTCAGGTAGCAGCCTCTCAGAGAACAGCCATCCTAAGCTCCTGTCTGTAAGCACAAAATAGCATTAGTAATACGGACAGTGTTTGGTGTCTGACCATGGGATGGTTGCCAAGTTAGCCCTGTCACTGAATGGTCTTTCCTTAAGTTTCTGCTCCATTTAGGTGCCTGCTTTTCTTTTAGACAGGAATGATTCTGGGTCAAGAATTTGAAAGTGGGTTTGTGACCCCATCCCTCCACTGGAGTAGGGAAACTTCATCATGATCTTTGTCATTCTCAATATTAAAGGCCTCAAGAGAAGCTGAAAATATAATGAGGGATTTATTTTTAGGCATGTGATTTAATGATGGAGTATCTTCTCCATGATCTTTTCCCGATAAGGACAGTGAAATATGTCTTTCTTGTGAGGCTTAGCAGTATGTAAAGCTTTCCTAAAAATACTTGAATAAAAGAAACCTCAATAGGCATATTATTAGGTACACTCTTCTGATACCACACATGAATATGCTTTTTTAGTCTGTTCCAAGTTTCTAAAGCTAAACTCCCTTGGTCTGCAAACCAAGTACTACATTGCTGCACATTTTTAAGAAAGCAGTCAATTGGGAAGTGCTGAACTTGATTCCCCCTTTCTTTAAAGTATATTGTATTATATGCATTAAAGCCATTTTTCTATAGATTACTTATCATCCAAGACTTATTTATAGTTCTTGCCCTTTCATCCTTCCCTATCTCGTCAATTTCTTACCCAGCCAGCTTGCAAAGCACTTCACTGAAGTCTTATTCTTACCACAAGTAGACTTATCTCTATGGGTCCTTATTCATGAATGAGATGCCATGGGCCTTCCTTGGTAGACAGTCAGAGGGACTTTGCTGACAAGGTGCTCCACAGAGGAGATGAGGCATTAGAAAACGGAGGTATAAGTGAGCAGCAAGCAATGAAAGAGAGTGTCCAAGGGAATCTTAGAGTTCTGACTAACAGTCAGTTTCCTTCTTCAGCTCTGACTGAGTAGCAACAATGTCCTTCCTTCCTTCCTTCCTTCCTTCCTTCCTTCCTTCCTTCCTTCCTTCCTTCCTTCCTTCTTTTCTTCCTTTCTTTTTATTTCTTTCTTTCTACAGGTTTCATAAAAAAAAGACTGATGAATATCTAAGATGTACAGATTACATGTTTGATATTTTATATATATTCAAGGTTATAAGTTCAGTCACAATTAGAAAATACAAACTGAACAGATTTTATTTCATTATCATCCCTAAAACTTGATTTTAAAAAAATTATTTTATGGCAACTTTTTCTAATATGAAAATTTTTGCAGGTAGAAGGCACTGCAGACCAACAGATAATATTTGTATTAGACTTTTTATGACTAGCCAATACTAATACTTAACTTCTTTTACTACACCAAACCTTATTTTTCTGATATTCAAAGTAATAAAATTTTATATGCTATGAAAATGCACAGCTCTGAAATTATGTGCTCCTCTATGCTCCTGATTCAAATAGCGTATATGTATTTGTTTTATGATAATCATTTGCTGAACAAATGAAATAAAGGTTTCAATAAATCTTATAAAATGAATAACAACGACAAAAAAAAGAATAACAAAAATCGTTGAAAATATCATGCATGTTTTGTTTGATAAACATTGATGTTTGTAGTGTTTTTTATAATTTGTATCATTTGGAATCAGTAAAAAGGGATCAACTGTACTAAACTATGTTAATGATATCTTTATAGTATTCATTATTTCTTTTCAAGGGATATTTTCTGTACTGTACAATACATACAGAATACAGTTCTTTGTTAAGGGTTGTTCACACACATACACAAAGAAAAAGAGAGAACAAGAAAGACAGAAATAGAGAGAGAGAGAGAGAAAGAGAGAGAGAGAGAGAGAGAAGAGAGAGAGGAGAGAGAGAGAGAGAGAGACTCCAGAGAAAAAGTCTCTTAGACTGATAGAATAAAAAGACACAGAGAATAAAATGAAGACTATAGAATTCAAATCTGAGCTTGCCTTTGGTTAAGTGACATAAGTGACTTCTCAGTTTGGCTCTAAAGTGCTCACCTTTTGGGAAATTCTCCTTTTCCTGAAGTTTCTGTACCTGCACAGACGAAACAAAATTTACTTCAATGAATTAGACCCAAAGTGTATTTAGGATAAACTCATCAACCTCGGTTATTACCAAGAAATACCCATCGTGTCCTGACCATTGATATCATTCAGGATCTTTGGTAGAAGTTAATGGTGAGTGTTCTGGTTTTTGAGATCAACTATAATAATCCTTTAATACCATGTTATGAGGTTGAGCTAATGATACACTCTCAATAAAAGGAAAAGGAATACTAGAAATCTGTCTTTGTGTCCCTTGCAACTATTCTGCATGATTCACTGACCAATGTTAATGGATTGTGTGATACACATTCCTCAAAATAATATTAAATAAATTCTCAGGAAGTAATATTTGCAGTCATTAGTAAAATATGATATAATACTGTCCAGGAAACCCTCATTTGCCATAGATAATGATCTAAAAAAGTGTTCTAGAGAATGGGATTGAAAGTCATCCCACTACAGGAATGATAGTCATTATGGCAACTATATATGAAATGAAACCCTGTAACTAGCAAGCCATTAGGAAGCAATTCTCACCACCCATAAGATTAGTGTGTGGCTTCAGTAAGGAATAGATGACTGACTACACAATGATGCTCATAACCAAAGACAGAAACACCCCCTTCCCCAACATTATCATCAGTCTATCATCCACAAGAATTTCTAAACAGAGTTCAAACAACTTGCCTGCTCCTAACTGGCTAATATCAAAGCTGTTATATGTACGTGGAATAAAGTTTCTCATATTAATACTTCCTTAGGCTTCTTTTCCATTATCAGACAAAAATTTACAGATCTCTTTAGAACTTTGTTGATCATCTGCAAGAAGTTGTATTTAGGAAAATAGAAATCTCAAAGCTGTTTCCATCTTGTCTCTTTCATCAGCTAATGACAATGCAATTATTTTTTTCCTCTTTATTAGTTATTTTATTAATTTTCAAATATTATTCCCTTTCTTACTTTCCCTTCCAAACCCCCAACCCAGCTCCCCTTCCCCTACTTTTCTGAGGGTGCTCCCCACCCAACCACCTGCTTCTGCCTCACTGCCCTAGCATTAATCTATTCTGTGGCATAAAACCTTCCCAGAACAAGGGCCTTTCCTCCCATTGATTTCCTATAAGGCCATCCTCTGCTACATATGCAGCTGGAGCTATGGGTCCTGCCCTGTGTACTCTGTTTGGTGGTTTAGTCTTTGGTGGCTCTGAGGTATCTGGTTGGTTGCTATTGTTGTTCTTCCCATGGGATTGCAAATACCTTTGGCTCCTTCAGTTCTTCCCTTAACTTTTCCATTGGTGTCCCTGTATTCACTCTGATGCCATCATCCACATCTATATTTGTAAGGTTTTGGCAGATCCTGTCAGGAGACAGTTATATCAGGTTCTTATCAGCAAGGACTTCTTGGCATCAGCAATAGTGTCTGGGTTTGGAGTCTGCATATAGGATGAATCCCCAGGTGGGGGAGTCTATGGATGGCCTTTCCTTTAGTCTCTGCTCTACTATTTGTTGCTGTATTTCCTAGAGATAGGAGCAATTCTGGGTGAATATTTTTGAGATGATTGGGTGGCCCCAAACCTCAACTGGGGGACATGCCTAACCTCTAGAAATGATCTTTACAGGTTCTCTCTACCATCTGTTGGTTATTAAACCTAATGTCATCCCTGTTGGGTCCTGGGAGCCTCTTGCTTTCCTGGCATCTGGGATTTTCTGGTGACTACCCCGAGTTCCCCTTTCCCGACTGCTACACACATCTATTCTTTTTCCTGACCTGTACATATGCCCTGTCTCCTCCCACAGTTGTTCCTGTCCCCTTTTTCCTCTATCTTCTCTCTCCCTCCCAAGTCCCTCTCTTCCTCTATCTCCCATAATTATTGTGTTCCCCCTTTTAAGTAGGACTGAAGAATTTACAATTTGGTCATTCTTTTCTTTGAATTTCAAATGGTTTGTGGGTTGTATTGTGGATATTCTGAGATTTTTGCCTAATACCCTCATTTTCCTACATACAGGAAAATACAAGTTTAACTGTAAAAGAAAATCATTCTAGAGTTGCTAATACTTCACATGTTATTGATGATTTGATAAAACCATGCAAAATTTAGGAACATATGGCTCAATTATGACAATATTCTTGGGTCTTCCTATATGTTTTCAGTGTGTGTAGGAAATAGTCCATATTTATTAACAATGTAACTTAAAACTTGCTAATCATCCTCATTACAGTAAACTTTCCTCTAGAATACCTGTAAAATATGAAAAAAAAATGTACTCTTCCAGTCATTGTTGACCTAGTGTTGGTAAAAAAAGATACTTCAGTTCCAACAACGAGGGGATAGGGCTGCTGATGACAAGATGAGACCTCTTCATTCCAGTCTAAGAATTCCATTGCTCTGGCCCATTGTTATCTAAGCGGGAGACCAGTAGTTCCCAGAGCAGCAGACTTTATATGCTCAGGACTCTACCACATGGCATGCAGCTTTATTCCTAATCCAGAAATAATATTTGATTTGACTACTACCACCAAAAGCAATTTATATTTAGATGTATGAACTCCTTTAGTTAAAGGTATAAGATCTCATAGAAGTATAGTAGCTACTCCGAAATCCATGGTAACCCTACTCAAAAAAATGCCTTCTCTTGTTTCAGACACATCAAGGAACTATGAAAGAGGGTTTTGTTTGCCTACGTGTTGTCGGTTTGGACTTTACTTGCCACTTTCATAATATAGTTTATTTGTGTCTAGTTAAGCATCAATTAACAATCTCTAAGATTTGAAGGATATTCATATCATAATATATTACAACAGCATATTCTTTTACTTTTATTAAACAATAAACATGTCAATGAAGATGTTCACTGGAAAAAAAAACTGGTCAAAATATAGGATAGTTTTGAGGGATTCCAAATAAGCATCTTTTTGACACACCCATTGTAAAATTGACAAATACTATATAGAACTCTTAGGAGGAGGCAGACATAGGGACTCTCAGAATCATTATTTCTGAGCAAATCTTCAGGACAACCTTCTCTGTCACCTCATGCCCAGGCAACTTCCTGCTCTTCTATAGTTTCTGACACACTCAGGATGTGGTTGCAACACTGTGTGCTCTACAGAAATAGACTGCAGTGTCCTCAGATGTCAGGCTTCTCAGCTGCATGTAGGCTGTGTTGGAGGATGTGTCTGCTGTCAGAGTGGCCTTGTCCTTGAACTTCTGATTATAGTCAGTACTATCATCCTCAGGATCAATCCTTCCAATCCACTCCAGGCCCTGTCCAGGCCTCTGCTTCACCCAATGGATATAGTAGCTAGTAATGCTGTTCCAGAACCCTTGCAGGACAATTTCACTGAGGCCCCTGGCTCACGAGCTCAGCTCCAGACTGCTGCAGCTGGATCTGTGAATTGACCCCTGTAGAAAGAAAGGCAAATTGAATGTTACTGTCACCACAGTTTATGGTCCCCCAAGTTTGAAACTTAGGAGCCTCTTACCTGTAGTGACTGCCATCAGGAAGGGGATGATCCAGGTGCCTTTCATGATAAAGACCTTGTGATTCAATAACTGTAGTTAAAAAGTGTTCGTATGTGTAGTTTGCTGTGGATAAAACTGTATTTATCATCATAGACTCAGATGATTTGCATATTCTTAAGGCAGGTCTTTTACTTAAGGACATTCTAGCTGGAGAAGAAGGACGTAGTGTATAGCTGGGTGAGTCAACAGGATGCCTGTCCACAGGCTTCTTCATATGTAATTTTGGTAGTTTAGATTAGGTTAATTATTTAAAATTTAAGAAAGTATTAAACTTGATGTGCGTGACAATTTTCTCTCACTGCATTTCACAGACCTTGATGTAAACTGCTCCCTTTTAAAGTGTTGGACTGAAGCCTCAGATTCTCTAAGTCCTAGTGAATCCATATTTCTTGTTTACTGTCACAAAATTTGGTAATGGAACACAAAATCTACACTAATGGTAAATAACATACAAATAACCATACTACTTCAGACTTTCAGCAATGCAAAATGAATTCATGTCAATTGTAGACAAATTGATGAAATTATAGATTTTCAAATTAGAAATGACCACGTGCTGGGAAACAACAGCATACTAAATTAATGAGTAACTTTTTCAGTCTGGGACTACATAAATTAGTAGAAACTGATATTAAACAATACAGTTTTTAACATCCTAAACCAGATCATAAGTCAAAAAAAAAGGAAGTGAAAACCATTCTAATTGGAAAACAACAATCAATATACAATGACAGGTGGCATGAAGGTCTATACTGTTAGCATTTGAAGAGTTGCTAGACAGTGCAACCAGAAAACTAACAAAGCAATGGGAGGATTTACTCTCTGACTTTATTTTTATACATAATATTATTTATATAAAACAAAACAAGAAAATGTCCTAATTTTAATTGATATAATAAGAAAATAAGATAAAAGGTGCACAATATATGTACAATGAAACTATAAATGACTGCTGCATAGATATTATAGTAACCAAAACTAGAAAGAAATATATTGTTTAGAGGTTAGAAATAGAAATACTGTTCATATGTCTATATCACCATCAGACAATCCATCAAAATAAAAATGCAGTAGTGTACTGGTTAGATTTTTGTCAACTTGACATAAGATGGTTTTCTGAAAAGAGGGAAACTCAGCTTAGATGTGTCAGGCAGGAAATTTCATTGATTGTGTATTTTTATTGATTATCAATTGATGTTTGAGGGACTAGCACACTGTGGGCAATACCATGAGCCAAAAAAATGTTCCTGGTTTATATTAAAAAGCAGGCTGAGTTAATCATGAAGAACAAACCAGTAACCAGAATTTCTCTCTGGTCTCTTCATTAGCTGATGCCTTGAGAAACCTGCCTTGATTCTGCCTTGGCTTTTCACACTAATGGAATGGGATACATGATAGGGACAGGTAAGTCAAACACAACTAAGCTGTGTTTGATTTTGTTATTTATTATAGATAGAGTATGTAAAATAGGACAAGTGGTGTTTCTTCTCTTTTCTTTCTCCAACCCCAATAGTAAACACTGTACTAGTCAAGAAGTTCCAATGAGCTCTGCTCACAGGAAAATCTGTCTTTCCAGGATACTTGAATTTTTCACATCTACTTCCAGTGGCCATGGCATGCACATTTCTGTGCTTATAGTTACAAAAGGTGATTTTCTAATAATTGATCCTGCTACCCTCCCAGTGAATTTGTTCCTGAAAGTCAAACAAACAACATTTAAATTGTGATATGCATAATCACTGAATGGACTGGACAACTTCCTAACCTTCCTGTGGTTAATCCACTTCCTGCGAATAATCCAGAGTTGTTATTAAATACTATAGTCTAACTTGCTCCTCTGGACCCAGAAGGCTGCCCAACTAGGCTATACTTTCCTGGCTCCTTCTCATGCAGGCTATGTGTCCTGTCCCTGTCCTCCACTCTTCTCAGGCATAGTGAATCTCCCTTTCTTCCCTCAGACCTAAACCAGTGAATCCTGAAAGTCCCATCTCTGTCTGTCCTGTCCAGCAATTGGCTGCTGGCCTCTTTATTTACCAATCAGAACCAACTTAAGACAGCTTCCCCGAAGCTTCCTTGCACTCTACTACAAAAAGTTTTGGGGAATGTCATTAGCATTTACAATACAAGCAGCTACAAAGGGTATCTGACATCTTTTTCTTCAAAGGTCTATGCTTTTGTCTTTCCAATGTCTTATCCTGCCTATGGAAGCTCTCCAATCCTGAATGTGTGTTTTGATGTTCCTTGTGTGTTGTTGTGTGTGTTGTGTGTGTGTGTGTGATATGTCAGCTGTATTACTAGGGATAACATATAAATAAGCAAATATCCATCTGAAGACATATAATTTTTGTGTTTTTGTCAGTGTTTCCCAGATTCAGGCCCTTTTAATTTCTGGTGCCAATAACTTATTTATGTACTTTGCTAGTATTGTCAGATATTTGTTGCTATTGATGGTCTTCAAAATCTACATGCCAGTTTTTAAATAATAGAATGAAGACAATTTCTATCAAAACATGGTCAACAGTCTTGGAGAAAGTAGAGAATAGTTAAGGTAATTTTGCATACCTATGGACAAAATATTCAGCATATACAGTGTTACAGAGATTAGGACAAGGATTTGAAGTAACCCATCTAAGAAGCATGCAAACTACTGAATGTTTATAAATTGGCCAGTAGCAGACTGAGAAGAAACCTCATAGTAAACAAAGTCTTCATTAACAAATGTTATTTTGATACTTGTTCTACAATAATGAAGATCAGTTAAACCAAACCTAAAGATGCATATGTTCAATACCTTCTTACAGGTTTTAATTCCATCTTCAAGTCCTATAGAAGACAAAAAAAATCATGTTTTAAATGTCTGTCTCCATATAGACACAGACTTTACTGAATAAATAAGTTTGTATAAAATCTTATATTGAACATTAATGAAGGTCTTGGAGTAGAAACTGAATTATATAAAAGTGAAGGTCATATCTGAAATGTGATGTATACAGTCCCTAGGGAAATGAGTGGAGGTTTAGGACTTATTAGGGTCATCCCCATTTCCCTCTGGATTTTCCATCAAATATAAGTCCTACTCTAATCAAGAAATCTGATCAAAATTCGTTTTTGAACCTGAAAGAAAGGAAAAGTGAAAGAAAGAGAGAGAAAAAGAGAGAGACAGACAGAGAGAGAGAGAGAGAGAGAGAGAGAGTGAGAGAGAGAGAGAGACAATCAAACAAACAAATAGGGTGGGGTGATCTGAATATGCTCGGCTCATTGGAAGTGAGATCATTAGGAAGTATGGCCTAATTGGGGAGGTATAGCCTGTTTGGAGGAAGTGTGTCACAGTGGTGATGGCCTTTTTGGTCTCCTCCTTTACTCAAGTCCCACCAGTGAGTAAGAAACTCCCTTCCTGACTGCCTGCAGAAAAAGTCTCCTTCTGTATGTCTTCAGATCAGAATGTAGAACTCCAGTTCCTCCAACAGCATGTCTGCGTACAAGTTGCCATGCTTCTCATCATGATGACAATAGAGTGAACCAATGAAACTGCAAGCCAGACCCAATTAAATGTTGTAATTTATAAGAGTTGTCCTGATTGTTGTATCTGATTGCTGTAATGAAACCTGAACTAAAACACAGGGATATCCATGAACTTCTTCATGTGATTTCAGTGATAAAGCTGAAACATTCATGACCTCATAGTTTGCATTTTTCATTTTCTTCATGAGAGACTCTGTCTCATATTTTTTGAAAAGAACAGGAGAACACAAGAAAATTTTTGAGAACATCAGTTTCCCCAAAATAAACATTTATAAAGATTTTCTAGGAAACTAAGAAAGACTGCCTAGATACCTGAGAAAAGTGTGCTTTTTAAGTGTTTATAATCTGGTCTGAACCAGTGTTCTGCATGTACTGTGCTCCCCCTGGTGGTACAGACTGGCCTGACAGTGAAGTTTATGTCTGGTTTCACACTGAAGTTCATTCATTGTGTATGTTGTACAGTAATAAGTGGCTGTGTCCTCAGATCTCACATTGCTCATCTGCAGGTACAGGGTGCTCTTGGAATTGTCTCTGGAGATAGTGAATCGATCCTTTAAGGATGGTGCATAGTTTGTGGTACTGCCATCATATTTAACTTCTCCAATCCACTCCAGGGCCTTCCCAGGAGTCTATCGAACCCAGCTCATCCAGTAATCACTGAAAGTGAATCCTGAGGCTGCACAAGAGAGTCTGAGAGAACTCCCAGGTTTCACCAAGCCTCCTCCAGTCTCCACCAGCTGCACTTCACACTGGACATCTGTAAGTGCAGAAAACACTGGTCAATAAATTCCCCCCCACACCCATTGTTCCTCTTATTCATGCCAACTCACATTCAGCTTCTATTGCTCTTCAAAAAATTACCTTTTAAAAGAGCAAAAATGAAAATTAAGCTCAGTTCCAACTTCATGTTGAGAAGTGAATAAGGAGTCTTGGGATCCAGAGTTGAGCTCCTCTGCCTGAAGTGTAAGGTTAGGTTGGTCTGCTTTTCATGAGTAGAAAGAGGCCCTATTTGCATATCTTCCTGCTATATAACATGACATACAGTGGAAGCCAAGAGGTGACAAGCCCCAGATCATTTGTAGAAGTGTAAGACAAGTCAGTTTACAATGTTGATATTGAAAAAGCTGGTATCAGTTTTCATTGGGCTTTTTTTTTTTTTTTTATTAAAACATTTAATGGTCATCTTGTTCCTTGTATACTTGTACACAAAGTTGCATTTTAATGTTTATTATGTATTTTAGTTCATTCTTTCCCTGCATATTTTTATTTGTTCACTAGAAATATGGAATGATTATTAAGCTGAATTTCAGAAGGCAGATCATAATTGCACTTTTGTATATTCTCTATGTGCGCATGCCCTTGTTTCCAAAGTCAATGTCCTCACTCCCAACACACCGCCCCTTAAATCTACTTCCCACTGTGTGTTTATGCCTCATCACAGGCAGTTACCATCTGATCTTAATCTGAGTTCCTAAGTTTGTTTCTCACTTTCTAGAGGCCATAGTGATAGACATACAAGATGGATTTCTGTTTGACTTCTCAATGAAAAAGATTCATTATTTGAGAGATGCTTGCTCTGTTTTGCTTCTCTGCTTCAATTGTGACTGATTATTCTATCTGAAAAATTAATTTTAAGATTTTTTTTATTGGAAGTTTTATTTACATTTCAGATGTTTTCCCCTTACCCATTCCCCCTTCTCCAGGAACTCCTATCCCTTCCCCCCTCCTCTTGCCTCTATGATGGTATATGCCCACCCACCCCCCCTATACCTCACCTCCTCATTTACTTAGCAGATTCAGGTTTCAATGTGCTTCAGATTATAGCAACACTGGTAAATATTTCTTTTTATTAGCCCATGGTCTTCTATGATATCAAGTAGAAAACTTAGTATGGTTCTATATGTAACTCCACAAATAATGCAGAGACAGATAATATATGAGGTCAAGAACGCTTACTGGAAATCAAAGTTTTTGTGTTGAAATCCCAGAATATAAATGAGGAAAAACTTGAGAAATATTGATTTTTCTGGTACAAATACCTGAGAAAGAATCTACCTAATGATTGTCATCTAACCTAAGACTCAAGAATTTAAGAAGAGTTGAAGCATGTTACACACACACACCAAACATACAAATACACACACAACACAATTCTATACACAGGTAGCCTATATTCCATTAAAATATAGAAGAAAATCAACACTGAAGGTCCTCCATTCTAGACAGAGTTTTGAGTTTAACAAAAGACTGGAGAATGTTCACAGGAATCAGGAGTGTGATCAAAAATCAACAGATGACAGGGGCATATAGCATAGCGTCAGCATGTTAGATAAAGTTACTTATCCTTGAAAAAATCCTTCTTAGAGGCTCAGACTTAGAGAAATTTAGAATCAGAACACTCATTCCACAGCATATGCTGTATGAAGTTGGCCATGGCATGCTGGATCTGAGCAGAGGCTCAAGCCTCCTGAGAACTATGGAGAAGTGGAAGTGCTTAAATGTCTTTGTAATTCTCTTAAAATATAACTACTTTCAAGGAACTAAAATGCTTTAGCAGGCAAAAGCAAAATGCTATGCTTTCGTGACAACCTAACTTCATTCCTGAAACCCAGGTAAAATGCATCATGTGTTGTCAGTTAAGTATAATCCCAGCATGCCAACACAGAGAGGGAAGGGTTAGTTAGACAGGAAGAATGACAACAGACTCATTGGGCATCTAAGTCTGGTGTAAATAACACATCAGGAGATACACAGTTATCCTGTTTTGACAAACGGGGACTCCTGAAATGTTTATTTCTCATTGGCAATCCCTGCAAGTGCAACCCCTTCAACACACACAAACACACAGTCATACCATACAAATGAACCAAAGGTTGAAAACTAACTAATGTAGGAAGCAGAAAAAAATAACAATAATTTCATACTGTAATGAGATAAAATGAGGAGGAAGATCTGATACATGGTTCTAGGACACTTGAAAGCAGTTAACACGGAATAAAATAGTGTAATGACATTGAAAACATCAAGTGAATCAGTAAATTGATAAAGAAGGATTGATTGAATTATTCAAGAAACACATGCATTGTAGCACCAAACCTAAAACATGTGTTAATAGAAAAAAAGAAAAGAATCAAAGAAGAAACAAGCATTTTCAGTCTTGATTTTAGTGCAGCTAATGTTTCAGGAAATGCACAAATTATCAAGTAGGCATTGTTTGGTAGGTTGATATTGTTGTTCTTTCTTTGAACTAAATAATCACTTACCATTTAAGTGTCTCAGTATGGGTATCCCTATTCAGTAGTGACTCAGATATGACCTCCAAGCCAGACTCAGCTCTTGCTTCTATAAGTCACTTTTGCCTTTTGTGTTTTATCTCAACAATAGAAAAGAAACTAATATACCACTGCAGTGTGGGTTGCTGCATCAGTTATGAGAAGAAATGGATGTCTGTGTGGTACAGCCATAGCCATTGGAAATGGCAAGAGTCATGAAGCCAGCTGCTTGATACAGTTTATTCAAAGCTGAGTGTATTACTGTCATTCTCTCTCTAACTTTTGGGTTGTAGTCTCTGTGTATTTCATCCTTGGGGACTTTCTGCATGATGATTCTTTTTATGTCATATATGGGAAAATATATCTTCTTTTTTAGAAAAAAGATTAACATTATCTGGCCACTATTTGGAAGTCTTCCTTTCCTGTGTGGATCACTAAGCACAGATATGCACAGAGTTAGGTTAGGCCATTAATTCAGGAATCTTCTTGGGGTGTCTACTTCTGAGAAAAATAATATTAGTTTAATAGGTGCAGGGTAAAGAGAAAAATTCAAATTCTGACCATCCAGGAAAATAGGTACATATTCACAGTTTCCTGATATGGCTTAATAAAATTTGCTGATAAGTAGATGTTTATTCTGAGAATTTAATGTAGAAATGATTGATTGTTTGGAGGCTTAGTCTTCAGGAGCTCCAAGGGTCCAAGGTAAGTGACACTTTTTGTCTTCCTATCATGTGTCCATCCCATTCAGCTTCTTCATTCCTATCGCTATCTCTTCCATAGGGGTCCCTGACCTCAGCCCAGTGGTTGACAGTAAGGATCTGCATCTGTCTCAGGTAGCACCAGGTAGATTCTCTCAGAGAACAGCAATGCTAGGCTCCTGTCTGTAAGCACAAAATAGCATTAGTAATACTGACGGTGTTTGGTGCCTGACCATGGGATAGATGCCAAGTTAGGCCTGTCACTGAATGCTCTTTCCTTAAGTTTCTGCTCCATTTAAGTCCCTACTTTTCTTTTAGACAGGAATGATTCTGGGTCAAGTATTTGAAACTTGGTTTGTGACCCCATCTCTCCACTGGAGTAGGGAAGCTTCATCATGATCTCTGTCATTCTCAATATTAAAGGCCTCAAGAGAAGCTTAAATATAATGAGTGATTTATTTTTAGGCATGTGATCTAATGATGGAGTATCTTCTCCATGATTTTTCCCAATAAGGACATGAAAAGTATTTCCTTAGGCTGCATATGAAGTTTCTAAAATACTCGATAAAGAAACCTCAATAGGCATTATTGGACACTTTCTGTACCAGACATGAATTCTTTTTTTCTTTCAAAGTTTCTAATAACTCTTGCTGAAACCAACTAGATTGCTGCACATTTTTAAGAAGCATCTATTGGGAAGTGTAACTTGATTCCCCCTTTCTTTAAAGTTTTTTATGCTTAGCCATTTTCTTGTTACTTATTATAGTTCTAGCTTTCACTTCTATCTGGTCATTTCTTACTGGAGCTTTCAAAGCACTCACTGATGTCTTATCTTACCACATAACTATCTCATGGGTCCATTCTGAATAGATGCCAGGGCCGTCAGAGGTCTTTTGACAGGTCCAAAGAGGAATAAGGCATAAAAAGTAGTAAGACACGAGCAATGAAGAAGTGTCCAGGGAATTTTAGGTTCTGACTAACAGTCAGTTTCTCTTCAGCTCTGCTGAGTAGCAACAAAGTCGTTCCTTCCTTCCTTCCTTCCTTCCTTCCTTCCTTCCTTCCTTCCTTCCCTTCCCTTTTTTTCTTTTTTTTCTTTCTTTCTTTCTTTCTTTCTTTCTTTCTTTCTGGTCTTTCTTTCTTTTACAGGTTTCATAAAAAAAAAAAAGACTGATGATTATCTAAGAAATATAGATTACATGTTTGATATTTTATTATATATTCAAATTTATAAGTTCAGCCACAATTAGAAAAAGCAAACAGAACAGATTTTATTTTATTATCATCCCTAAAACTTTTAATTTAAAAAAAATTATTTTTATGGCAAAATTTTTCTAGTATGGAAATTTTGTGATTAGAAAGCACTGCAGACCAACAGATAATACCTGTATTAGACTTTTTATGAATAGCAAATACTAATACTTAACTTCTTTACCACACCCAAATAATTTTTCTGAGATTCTAAATAATCAAGTTTTATATGCTATGAAAATGCACAGCTCTGAAGTTATGTGCTCCTCTATGCTCCTGATTCAAAAACGTATATGTATTTGTATTATGATGATCATTTGCTGAACAAACAAAAAAAAAGGTTTCAATGAATCTTATAAAATGTATACAAAAATTGTTGAAAATACCATGCATGTTTTGTTTGATAAACAATGATGTTGTAGTGTTTTTTATAATTTGTGTCATTTGGAATCAGTAAAAAGGGATCAACTGTACTAAACTATGTTAATGATATCTTTATAGTATTCGTTATTTCTTTTCAAGAGATATTTTCTATACTGTACAATGCATACAGAATACAGTTCTTTGTTAAGGGTTGTTCACACACATACACAAAGAAAAGGAGAGAAATAGACACACACACACACACACACACACACACCAGAGAGGAGAGAGAGGAGAGAGAGAGAGAGAGAGAGAGAGAGAGAGAGACACTCCAGAGACACAATCTCTTAGACTGATAGAATAAAAAGACACAGAGAATAAAATGGAGACTATAAAAATTTAAATCTGAGCTTGCCTTTGGTTAAGTTATATAAAGTGACTTCTCATTTGGCTCTAAAATGCTCACTTTGTGGGAATTCTCCTTTTCCTGAAGTTTCTGTACCTGCACAGAAGAAACGAAATTTACTTAATGAATTAGACCAAAAGTGTATTTAGGATAAACTCATCAACTCCTGGTTATTACCAAGAAATACCCATCGTGTCCTGACCATGATATCATTCAGGATCTTTGGCAGAAGTTAATGGTGAGAGGTTTTTGAGACCAACTATAATAAGTTAGAGCTAACAATACACTCTAAGTAAAAGAAAAAGGAATATTAGAAATCTGTCTTTCTATTGAATCTCTTGAAACTATTCTGCATGATTTTTCTGACCCAAAGTTAATGGATTGTGTGATACACATTCCTCTAAATAATTTTAAAAACTTCTCAGGAAGTAATTTTGTAGTCAT